>OY744524.1:173759106-173784106 GCA_963556195.1 Sepiola atlantica | reverse complement strand
TTTTGTTACGGTTTCAAAAAATGCACTGCCCCCCCCCCCCTTCAAATCTTCTTCCTTGACGATGAGTCCTTTTCAAACAGGCCCCCACACAATTGGTTCCAAAAAACACTGACACACAACCCCCCAAAAAATTAGTACACAAAAAATTCACTGCCCCCCCCCCCACAAAAAAATGACTCCATCCGGAAAAAGAAAAAAATGTCCTTAGAAAAAAAAAATACCACAAAACTGAAAAAAAAAAAAAGTGTACAACATCCCAGCTTCCCCCCCCCCCCCGAACAAAAACACAAATATTCAACGGTTTCAAAGCACTGCGCCCCCGCCCCTTGATGATGAGCCCCTTTCAAACAAAGAAGCCCCACCCCCCACACACACAATATCTTTAAAAAAAAATTGGTGTCTCTTGATCCCCCCCCCCCCCCCAAAAAAAAAAACACCCGTTCGGTAAAAAAAATTTCTGCTCGTGTGGCAATTTCACCCGTTCCGTTTGCCCCACCCGCCGACTCGCACCCCAACGGAAAAAAAATGTTTTTTTTGTTTTTTTTGCGTAAAATAATTTTGATTTCCGACAATTACTGGTGATTTTTTTGCTAATTGTAGATATTTTCACTTTCCGGTTATAATTTTCCGAATTTCCGGCAATTTTCGACATTTTTTACTATTTTCGATAATGAAATTTTCCGAGCCCTCCCCCCCCCCCCACATATGAACACCAAAAACGAAAGAAAAAAACTTATATTGTATCAAAAAAAATTATTAACAGCGAATTGTATAAAATAAAATGAAGTCGACTGCGTCCAGGAGGCGGGGAGGGGTTAATCTGAAAAAATAAAAACAACATATTTTTAAAAATATTTTTTATACAAAACAAACTTCGAATGGGAGGGGGGGGGGGAGTTTCCCCCCCTACAAAATTTTTTTTTTCGGCCCCCAACCTAAAAAAAATCTTGGCTTTGAAAACAAAAAAAATGAATCAATTTTTTTTTTGTTTCCCCACTGTTAAAAATTTTTCAAACACTGAAAAAGAAAACTGTCAATCTTGAAGAATACACTCGCCCTCGAGAAAATTTAACCAGCGAACCCCATCAAAAAAATAAAATATTACAAGAAAAATTGTATGTGCAGACAGTCATTCTTGACTCAAGAAGTTTTAAACAAATGCGCAAATAATTACTGGTTTCTCTTATCGCCCCCCCCCCCCACAACACTCAATCTGAAAAAGAAAATACCACCAACAAAAAAATAAAAATAAACAAAAAGCACTGATATTCTGGAAAGTGACATTTATTTCTTGTTTGTCATTTGTGCAAACTGGAAAAAAATATGAATCGACAACACCAGTGTTTGGTAATTTTGTTATCCCCCCCCCCCCCCCTTAAACAAAAAAAAAATGACTCCGTGTTGTTCGACGCCCCCCCCCCCCGGTATTCTGAAAACGAAGCAAAAATGTAATTCTTGGAGACATACTGAGGGGAACAGTAAGTACTCCCCAAATTGGTACGTAGAGAACAAGTTTGCTACCAATCTGAAAAAGAAAACTATTTGGATTGGCTTTTTGAAAAAAAACACACCATCTTACGCAAAACTGGAAAAAAAATGAACGGTGTTCGGTAATATTTTCTAACCGAGACCCCACTTTGGTACAAAAAAAAAAGCACTAAAAAATGTACACCGACTATTTGGTAAATTGATCTTGCGAAAACTGGGTGGAAAAAACGGTGTTGCTACCAATCTTAAAAAGAAAATAGTTAATACCTCACATAATAAAAATAAACACAAAAAAAAACAACAACCGATACAAAAAAAAAATTGGTTTTAAACTGTGGGAAAAAGCACTCAAAAATATCTGAAAAAAAATGTTTCAAAACCCTCCCCCATTCAAAAAGTTACAAAATTTGAATGTACTGATTCTTGTTTTGAAAAAAAAAACGCACTTCAGAAGAAGTTGATTTTTCCGACCGCGCCAATTTGCCTCGGTAATTTTGTTGGTGGATTTTCTTGGAGAATTACCACCGCCTAGGTTTTGAACCCCCCCCCCCCCTGAAAAAATCGAGTTGCAAAATTGGAAAAAAAAAAGACTCGTACCGTTGTTTACACCCACTACTCGTTCCCCCCCAAAAAAAAGATTGGTACAAACAGAGAAATGTTATACATTCAAATGTGAAAAATGGAAAAACTGTTCGGTAATTTTACCCCCACCCCCTCAAAAACAAAAATTTGTACCTAGAGAAAAAATTAAAAAAGATAAACCAGGTGAGTGACATTTCTTGAATACCTTTCTTTCTGCACAAACTGGGGAAATATATTCTGAAAAAAAATGTGAAGATTTTTTCTTTATGAAAAAGAAAATTTGAAAATATTTATATAATATATCTGAAAAAGGGGGGGCCCTTCAAATCTGAAAAAGTTTTTTAAAAAATTTGAATAATGAAATTTGACATTTTCTGACTAGTCTGGAGGGGACTCAAATTAAAGTACCGACCGCGCAAACTGCAAAACAACAAGTTCGGTATCTGAAAAAAAAAAATCGAGTGCAGGCAAATTGGGGAAAAAATTGTTTACCCCCCCCCCCCCCCACAATGAAAAAACGGGACACAATTGTTTGACATTTTTTATTATGAGTTTTTTTTACCTCTCCGACACAACTCCACTGACGCACACAGGAGGAATCAAGACTGCAAGTCTACATCCATGTGGAACACAGCACGAATCTTTTCAGCCTCTGTGATTAATGAAACAATACAAACAAAAAAACAAGACAAAAAACAGATAATTGCTGTTTTGGGGGATTTGTGTATTTTTTTCACCTATGATGACCCCCCCCCCCCCCCTTTCACAGTATTTTTTTTCTCTGCCACCAACGGTGCATTATCGTGAGGAAAAGGAATCTATCATGACTAACAGGCTGACAACGAGCACTAAGAGGAAGACATCTTGGTGGTCCCGGTCCCTCTTGACCATAGATCGGGGTACTGGCTTCGAGAGCAAAACCAAATATGGGGGGAGAGGGGTTATAAAGACAAGCAAGACCGGCTAGTATCGAAGATCTGACGAGGTTAAAATTGGACAAGGAACAGTCTGACGACAAAAAATATAGAGGTAATGAGAAAGGGTCAGTGTGAGGCCACACACAACCACCTCAAACAAATATCTGCTGGAAGCCAACTGGAAAAAATTGACGTCCCCATTGATCGCATCAGTGACTGCTTATAATACACAAAAGTTGCAGCAATGGCGGACAATTCACGTACAATCTTTTACATACAGTCTCCAAGAAGACAAGAAAAAGTGATCAATACCAGATAATTACTGGACAACTAGAGTGGTGATACAGTGGAAGGATATCTAAAGGGGGGTTTGTAAACTAGAAGAAGCACCAACCTACAAAAATATATAGAAAGTGAGGTGGCTCTTGGAGGGTGTGGCGGTTGAACTGAGCGGGGGAATCTGCTAATAAAAAAGGGAAGCAAAGTGTCGGAGTGAGATTTTTGCTTGTGGACGGGCGATTGCTAGGATTCGATCTCCTTCTTGGAATTGATGCAATTAGAGAGCGGGAACGAACAAGTTGTGCGGAAGGGGGGACTGCATCGTGGAAGCGTATGACGAATGGCTATCCCAATAAAGAACTCGGCCCTACCAAGGCTGTGCAAAACAGAAAGTCCAACCAGTACTCGACTATCGAGAACTAAATGGCTATGTGGATGTGTAACTAACGTCAGCTTGTAGGATCGCTTCCTCTCTCCGACGGGGAAGAAGAGGATTTTGCTGGTCAGGTTCCCTCGGATGTCGGTCTGCGCCCGCATTGTCATTTGATCAAGGAGAGTGTGATGATCGAGTGATGGAGGTGGTCTCGACTTACTTCTCGCAACATCGAACCAAGGGTTAACGGAATTAAATGAGAGGGGGAATATGCTAAAAGGGAAGAAAAAACGGGAAAAAGGAGAGAAAATCTGAGGAATTTTCGTTTATTGGAAGCTCGAGTTTTTGGGGGTTCCGTTTGCAGAGGGCACCGTACCCCAGGCCGGCATAGCGAGGGTATATATATAAGATAGCCCGAACTCAAGCGGGCAGATTGGATGGAGGCACAGACATTCCCAGCTAAGCAGGCTCTGCAAGTCTACAATGGACTGGCTAAACAAACCAACCAGAAGATGATGAAGACTTCCCCTCAGAGAATGTGAAGGTGGAGAGGTGTGGAGACAGGGGCAGGTGTCCGGTAAGGTAGAAAAGAGCCCAATAAACTAGACGGCTAGGTGCATGAGCAAAGTACAGAAAGGGTAACCTGTCAAATTTAAGTAGCGGGACGTCACAACTGGGCCGTCTCAGGCTGAGACAGGGAAAACCGAAAAGACGATTGCCTTCTTCTTTCTGCAAGCTAAGGAAGATCGTGCTTCCTGGGCCCACATTTTTCGTCCTTCTCCAAGCCGCATTTTCCAATTCGATCAGTGTCACACAGTGCTTTCTATGGTCCTTCAATATAATGTTAGACAAAGAGTACACTCTAATCCAGAGTACCAAATATCCTCAGATAAAAAAGGCCAGTTTGCTAATGATTTACAGCAAAGATCTGGAGTATACTGATTGGGCGGTATCTCCAGAATTCTTGAAGACTGGTACCATACATAGACAGCAAAAATTTCTTGTGTATGAAGAGGACAGGGGCCAGCGTTTGCTGGTAGTTCAAGCCTTATGAGTTTTGCAATTGTAGATTTTCCAGAAATCACGTGTACCTAGTTTCTGTGACTTATGCTGGCGAATTACTTAAGCTTCCTACACGGGCATGGCTGACAGAACGAGAGAGAGCTAGATTCCAGACGTCAACAGATAAACCTTGGAGTGGCGGAAGGGGGCACCAACCTAGATATATAAAAAAGTGAGGTGGCAAACGTGACTAGGATAGTTGTTTTTTGATGACCACCAGAATACGCCAGACCGCAGTTGGTTGTCTATCGTTAGGACATTTATATCCCCCCCACTGGAGAGAATGCCTTGGGTTGTCTTGGAGAGGAACAAATTGATGCCCCCCTGTTGGAACCAGATCGATTCCCTACCCCAGGCAGACGTCTTGGAGCCATAACGAGATGGACAGTTAGCCCGAACGAATAGGCCAACCGACACCCTAGGAACCTGCACCTGTGTCCCATTTTACGTAACGGGCAGTCACCACCACCCCCCCCCCCCATTATTAGGGGCGCCAGACAATCTAGGCTGATGGCGGGGCACAGGAGTAAACCACCTGTCTCAAACCGAAAACACAAATGCCTTTCTCTGCGAACTTTATGGGGAGATGGATGGGGTCACAGTTATGGAATTTTACCCCCCACCAAAAATGGCGGACAATGAACCAACCATACTAATGACGTCCCTTGGAGCAGCTGGCCGGAGGATTACGGACGCCCCTGAAAAGTTGGTCACGACAATGGTCCCGAAAAACGTGAACATGGGAGACCTCCGTCCAAGAGCACTGCAAAGGTAGAGAGCTTCTTGCATAAGGCAATCTAGAGAATGGACCTGCCTGAAGTGACGTTTTTTTTCCAAATGACGAAGCTCAACTTATGGGGGGATCATCCTCGAACCCAGGCCATGAGGAGGATCAGGCGTCAGTAAAAAAATATAGGAGAGAGGTGCAATCACATAAGAATTGCCTGAACCCTATCCCTACAACCCCCCCCCCCCCCTACTAAGACAAGCAAAAGTTCTTCTGTTGTTCTGTTTTATGTCATGAAAAAAGGCCATTGTTGCACAGGGCCAATTAGCGCAGACATGGAAATGGAGAAATCAGGATGTTGACGTTATGTCAGTGTAAAGGGGGTTGTAAACTAGAAGATGTAGAGAAGTAGGTGGCTGAGTAGGACAGTTTCCGCGACCACCCAAGTAGTTGGACATCAAGGTCTTGGAGACGTAGCGAGGTCTAGTATAGATAGAGTTTATTCGAACATGTCCTGCACCTGTAAAATTTTATATAGCGGGCAGTCACACAGACTGTGTGTGTACTTGAGTTGTTTAAGGGGGAGATGAATCTGTGAAGGGAAAGCCAACCGACCCCCAATATGATGCTCAGTGTTCGAGGTGTCCATCGCTTATCCCAAGCAGAAGAGAAGTTCGAGGAACGAGCCCTAATGGGATCGAATTTGAGTGATTGGGCAGAATTATGGGAACCGATAGAGACTTGAAGGGGTTGGATAATGAGCTGGTTTGGGGGGAAAAAATCCTGTGGTGAGTGTGTCAGGCTGTGACAATCAGACGAATGTTCAACGGCTTCCTGGGTCGACATTTTTCGCTATTCCCGAAGCCGCATTTTCGATTCGTGTCACACACAAACAGTTACTCCCTTTATTGAATAATAACATATGTGATGGGATCTAAGGGGACAACATCAACACCCTGAATATCCCATCAGAACAGATTTACTACAGTTACACAGCTAAATTCAAGGACTCTCATAATTCTTTCTCAATCAAACAGAGGCAAGTACTGTTAGACACTGGGATTCTCACTGAATCCTCAGATGAGACAAGGCACATTTCCCACCAGTTAACCTGAATATCTTCTGGCACTTCTCCACCCTTGTTAATGAATGTCTTCCTCGCGTTGCCAACCATTCTAAATTAACGAGGATATTCCACTCATCACATATTCAGTTGCAACAATGTGCGGACCTAAAGGCAACAGAAGCGTATATCAGTCCAAAGAACTTCAACCGATACCATGCATCCATCCTCCTAGGATCTGATAGCTTCGTCAGATCAAGGAAAGGAACCGTCTGCTGAATGTGTAGCTGCCGCATAAACCCGGGTACGTGCATTTACCCAGGAAATACAACAACGACAAACCCGCTAATGTGATCGGCTCCCAACCAAGTCTCAAGTTGCCTTTCCCTATCTTCATTCATAACTTTATTGCACTTCCCTTTTTGTATGTTGACTCCCATTCATTATACTACCCTAGTTTCACTTACTCTCTCCTTCTCTCCACCTGTCATAATCATGCGTTGCTCCTCCCTGGCAAATTTTGTGCTCACAGAGTCCTTTTTTGAACTCCCTCCCAACACAAAAATTCTAGGCTGGGGAGACATAATGAGAACACTCTTACCTTTTTCTGTGATGTCCGTGTGGTCCTCCGGGCAGCAACTGTCATATGAGAAAAATTATAAGACAAATTGCGATATTACAACAACTTTGTGTAGTTGTTTATTTCTTGTTTTATATACAAAAAATAAAAAGACAATAGAACAAAAAGGTACATCACCACTTGTATGCTTAAATACTAGAGTAAATGCTAGTGTATATTATACAAGAATGTTTTTAGAACAGTATCCCTGCCATAAGGCAAAGCTGGTCAAAAACTAGACTGGCCTGCTCAGAGTCCTGACATGACCCCTATAGAAAACTTATGGAAGACTCTAGGACAGAATGTTAATGGGCCAAGATAACTGTGACCCAATGTCAAGATTTAGCGAGAAATCCTGCAGTCGTAAGATGCACAGCAGTTATTGAAAACAAAGGTGGAAGTACCAAATATTAAATCTCTTTTGCCTTTTTAATGTGATTTAGTTAAAAATGATAGTTCCTTAATTTTGACACTTGAAATCTGTTGGATACTTTAAAAATATTATTTTCAGATTTTTTGGACCGTAAAAACACAATTTTTTTTTACCCTTTACTGTGTAAAAAATGTACAAACTTGTTTTTTTCATCTCTCTCTCTTTTTTGAATGAGTAGGGAGAGAAAGTGGTTAAATTTTGTTGTAGATATTGGCTTCTTTTAGGTATTCAAAGATTTTATTTAGGTTTTTGTTGGGAGGAAAATGTTGTAGTTTGTTTTCTTTGCAATATTTTTGTCGGATTCGTTTAAGGTCCTCGCAGTTTGGTAGTATATGGTTCCTGACAGGGTATGCAGTAAGGAGGAGATGGGAGTGGGTGATGTTGGAGAGGGAGTCTTCTTGTCTTTTTGATGTAGGGGTTTTCTCCTATTTGTTTTTTGATAGCGTTGGGGAAGTTGTTCCATTAGTTTTGTGTAGATATTGATGAATCTGTTGAGGTCTGTGTGGAATATTTAAGTGGTTTTTAGTGTTTTTAAATAAAATTTTCTGGCAGATTGGTAAATAAAGTTAGCAAAATCCGTTTTGGAGCGGATTAGAGTTCAATATATTTTTAGAAGTGTCTGCTCACGACTCGCGGGAGCTGTTTGGCTGCATTTTTTTTAACGTAATTTATATGGGGTTTAGTTTCCTGTCAAAGATTGATTCCCAGGTTCTACAAACGGTATAGTTTCACCATCGTTTATTGCAGAAGTGGACACATTTAGTTTTGTTTTTGGAGTTTAGCCCATTTGTTGATTTTATTTATGTTATTTTGTAGTTTTCTTTCTAAGGTGTGAATGTTTTTGGAGCGGAAGCTAATTGAGCAATCGTTTGAGAGTTTTTTGTGATATTGTTTATTTTGATGTTGAAGAGGGTGGTTGAAATGATACTGCCTTGTGGTACACACCCTCTTCTTGAATTTTTTGGACTGATTTTCGGTTTGTAAGTAGTTTCGTATGCTTTTTCTTGTTAATAATTTTGGATCAAGAGAAGAATAGGGACCCCAGATCATTAACACAAGACGCGGGACATATTTTGAAATCACCGGTTGACCTCGCAATACACGTGCAGTATATTTAGGAATTTTTTTTTTCTTTTAACATGTTAATATTTATTTTAAGGCAGAGAGTTCATAAATAAAACAAATAAATATTAACATGTTTTCTTTTAAAACATGTTTTTGTGTCACTATTTACAAAACAACTCGGTTTTTTTTTCTTTTAACATGTATACGCTTTTTTAAAAATCGGCTGACTTGTAATCTGTCGTTTTGCATTTTAAGAAAAAGTGGATACTTTTTTTTCTTTTCGTAGGGAGGCGAGTAACTAGCGAAGTTTTATTTATTTGTTTATAATTGTTGCTTACAGAAAAAAAAGGAAAAAACTTCACGAGGGCAGAAATGGGGGGGGGGGGGTATGAAATATTTATCACCGTACTTAAGTAATCTTTCGTTTTGTAGGGAAAAATCAAGCTTCCCAAAAAGGGGCACTCTGGATCTTACCTCAGTTTAGAAGGATTTTTCCATACTACACATCGCTCCTAGCCCGAGGAGGCAAAACGGATGATTACGCAAGTTATTTTAATAAATAAACGAAATATATACGCTTTTTAAAAAATCGGCTGACTTGTAATCTTTCCGTTTTGCCTCCCCACGAGGGCGGAGTTAGACTTCAAAAATCAGTTTCTAAACGGAAGCAATTTAAAATTTATGAAGTTTCTGTCCTTTTTTTTCTGTAAGCAACAAATGAAATAAGATTTAACAAATGCATAATTTTATTTACAAATCTTTTTATTAAAAAACAAAACTTCGCTATTTACTCGCCTCCCTACAAGGGCAAAGATAGACACAAGGTGGGTTTTTAATGTAGGGAACAAAACATTGAAACAAAATAAAGTTAAGGAAATGGGATATTGTGCAGAGATGGTGTCGCACAATTTATAAAAGGTGTTTTCTGTGTTGCCACAGGAATTCCTTTAGATAGGAGTCCAAGTGGGATCTTCTACACCCAAGCATTGCTTTAATAAATCGTTTATGGCGATTCCAATAGCTTTCAATTATTGTCTGTGTGTGGACGTTATTGTCCGGATTCACAAAATAACGTGAATGGTTTCACAGTGTAGTGAGAAAATCCCAAATGCTTTTCTATCCCCTTATACGCTTTCCACTCATCACTATGAATGGTCGTTCCTGGCAAAACAATGTTTTTTATTATTGGTAATAAAGTCTCTTTGTTTCTTTTTTCGACTATTTCCATATAGCCTCTTGCAGGTTTACTGCTTGTGTCAACCAGTCCAAAAACCCATAATGGCTTGTGAGGGCCTCTTCCACGATGATTCTTTGGTTTGTGAGAAAAACATGATTCATCTATTTGAACGATTTTCTCAGGCCCACCAAGTCTTATTGGGTTATTCATAAAGTATGTGTTGCATATTTCACGGAATGCTGCAGACACCTCCTTGGTAGTTTTCGCTGAAACATTCATTTGCATCATGGCATGTTTTTGGCTTATTCTTTGACTCCATAGATATATAGCCAATATCCATGTCTGCAAGGATAACTTGGATTTAAAAAAAAATGACTTACATCTTATTGACGTTCGGTTTTTAAATTTTGTACAGTTTTTTATTCTGGCATTTCCAGACATATTTGTCCAGGGCCACTGAATGTTTTGTCCAATTCATATATGGACATTGCAGCAGTCACACTGCATTGCACTTGCAAGCAGATAATGTTGCTTCATCCATTCAATTATGGATATAGTCTCTTTTGTAATCAAAGGACAAACCACATCTTTGAAAATGAATTTATCCATTTGTTACCGTATTTTTTTCACAATTTTTCCTAGATTTTTAAAAATATCACGTACAATTTTGACTTCTCCAACTTTTGAAATTTGTAATTCTTTAATTTGATCGATCACGTGATGGTATCATGGGATTAAATTAAAATTAAATATTTCTTAAAATAATTTAAAAATGTTAATTTATTGTTACTAAAGTTAATGTTTTAAAAAAATAGTTAAATATATGGGATTGTATTAAAAAAACACACAGAACATATCTTTTTCAAAACTGTCCTTGACCTTTTGGCTAGGAGCAAAGTGTAGTATCTGTCTAGATAATACACTTCATCACTCCTCTCTGTGGTGAGTGATGGAGAAATCCTTCTAAAAACTGAGGAGACAACAAAAAATTAAAACGTATTGTAAAAAAAAAAGACGTTTCAAGGTTTTATTTGCCACCCAAATAAAATATTAACATGTCTTAAAAGAAAACCGTAAATATTTTATTTGTTTATTTAGTAAATAAAAGGAAAAAAGAAAATGGACCCTACATTTTTAAAAATACATACCCCCCCCCCCAAAAAAAAATATTAACATGTTAAAAGAAAAAATCACTGACCGCAGGAATGATGAAGTGTAGTATCAAAATAGATACTACACTTTTGCCTCCCCATGAGGGCGAAGTTAGACTTCAAAAATCAGTTTCCAAACGGAAGCAATTTAAAATTTATGAAGTTTTTTTCTTTTTTTTCTGTAAGCAACAATTAAATAAAACTTCGCTAGTTACTCGCCTCCCTACGAAAAGAAAAAAAAGTATCCACTTTTTCTTAAAATACACAACACGAAATATAGAATTGCGTTTAAAATTTGTTTTTTATTTAGTAAATAAAAGTAAAAAAAAAAATGATAAATTGTTTTGTTTATTGCCAAACGACAGATTACAAGTCAGCCGATTTAAAAAAAAGCGTATACATGTTAAAAGAAAAAAAACCCGAGTTGTTTTGTAAATAACGACCACGTGTATTGCAAGGTCAACCGGAAATCGCCGGTGCTTCGAAAAGATGTCCCGCTTGTTTTGTTACTGAACTGGGGTCCTTATTGTTATCTTGGTCCATAATTTTTTCCAATGCAACCAATGCAGTTCAGAAGTCTTTGGTGTGTGCCAATGTATATTTGTTTTGTATACAAGATTAGTGTAGGTTAAAATGGATAGTTGTATTTGATGTCATCAAATTCTCTCTCTCAAGCAGGAAATAAATTGTGGCAAGCAGTCCGTTTCCATCAACAGTGTGATGTTATTTATACAGGTGGGCACACCGACTGCAAATTGCAACATGTTTCTGCAATTTACTCATGACACACAGCTGACTACTGAGAAACAGAAGACCAATTCGCCAGCATTTTGAAATTATTGGAAAGGGTTAATTTTAGGTTACAGCAACATCCTGGACACCGTGATAGGGGGAATTCACGGGACGTTCTCCATCCAGTTAGCATCTCGGCATGTTTTTTTTTTAAGAACCAGCCAAACACGGCAGAATGTCTCTTTTGGGGTCTCCGTTAATGACCAGAGTGTGAGCTATTCCAACAATTTGCTGGAGTTTTCCAGATTCTGGAGGGTTAGACATGCTGCCTTCCTAGTAACGTCTGGTATGGAAAAATGTCTGTTTTTATGCAGGATAAGGCAAGACTATGGCAAGGAATCCAGAAAACATCGAAGTGCAGCAATTATTGAAAATACAAAGGTGGCATTGTTCCTGCAATTCTGTGAGAAATTTTCACAAAAATCTTTGTTTAGATTCATCAGATTTCATTTTTTTGGATGGAAATAAACATTTTTTAAACAAAATTTACCCCTATGTACAAACTTGTTTTTTTTTCATCTTTTATCTCTCTTTTTTGAAATACATTGTTTTTTATTAATTTTATTTATAATTTATTTTTTATTAAGATTCAATCGAGGAGAATCCCACCAAGGTTTTGCTCAGCACGGAAGGGCACCCCGTGCGGAGTGGCGCTGCTCAATGGTGTGGGGAAGCAGACTCTCGAGGGTAAATCTTGCACTTCTTTTCATTGCAGACATGGTTATATATGGATTCACTCACACCTTCCCTCAGGTTGGTTGTTTTTCTTCGGTTGTGTGTAAAATATATATATATATATATATATATATATATATATATATATATATATATATATAATATATATATATATATATGTACAGAATACATGAGTCTGGGGGGTTAAAAAACAAGTTAGTTTTTTGCATACTGATTTGTACCTATTTTTTGCATCAAAAATGAATGCGCAGGATGAGTGAGGATTGATAATTTTTATCATTTGGATACAGCATATAGAGTGTACTCTGAAACGTCAGCTCACCACTCCTTTTACAAAGAAACTACGTCGGAAAGGAATTGTGCGAGACGGGCGGCTTACGCCCGAACTTCTTGCTAACTGGTAACATCCACCTGTCTTCAGGCGTCCTGATCCGCATCTGTGACACACGTCACCAGACCACATGGAATGAGGGGCATAAGATCCCGAAGCATAACCGCTCGCATGCTGGTGGTTGATTCCAGTGGGGATTGTCATTATCCACAGTAGTGGAGTCTCTGTACTGGTCAGAGACATCCTGTCTGCGGTGGCTAGCATGTGCATGTCGGTGCGCTCGATTGTTGCGGTTTATGCGCCCAACACACCTGTACCTCAAGGGTCCGGAGCGAGTAGGGGTATGCAACTCTCGACCCCAAAATAGGTCGGGGGGGGGGGGGGGTAATAGCGGGTCGTGTCGGTGTGAAAACAGCCTGTAGATTCCATGTCAATCACCGCATCCTATTCGAGTGGTCAGACCATAAAATAATTTGAATTTAAGCGCTAAGCCTAGATTAGATGGATACTGGATCTGCATACTGGAGATACAAGACTTCCGGGGAGTCTTACCAATGGGGAGAAGGTAACTACGGCTAAGTTTAGACACTTTACTGTCAAGTATGCCCAACACCTCGCCTGAGATAAGGCAAAGGGAGAAAAAGCATTTAGAGAATAAGCTAACCAGAGTGGCTGGTAGGGGCATTTCTTAAGTGCAGGGGGAACCTTCAACCATTTGGCTAGTGAGTGATACGATGGTCAGTTAGGGTTAGGGTTAAAAGCTAGTTTACAGAGTCTTGAAGCTGTGAACGTTGACGCTCGGATAGCTATATTCAGAAAGTTAAGAGCCTGGAAGAGGTTCTCTCACGTCGAGAGCATTTGGAGGAGCGCTCCCCCCTGACTTGTGGTGAAAAAAGCTTGTTTTTTTTTTTACCCATTCACGTGCTCCGATTACCCCTGTGCAGAGAGACGCAGTCGGCACGCCAAACACGGCAGAATGTCTTCTTTGGGGGTCTCCATTAATGACCAGTGTGAGCTATTCCAACTCTGGAAAGGTTGCCTTCCTAGTAAATAACCTCTCCCTGTGGGGATTCTTCTTCCGCCCCACTGAGATCCTCTTGGAACTTATTCTCTCCGACAAAACTCATCCTTCTCCCACATCCCTCTATTTTTTTTCTACTGGCCCTGACGCTACCTATTGAGGGGTCAATTCTATCCGTTGTGGAAACAAGCAAAAAACTCTTCTTACCTTTCAGATATCCGCGTTGAACTTGAGCGGGCCAACTTGTCAGAATACGGATGCAGGATGAATCCGCTCCACTGTTGGTACTTGTGGGTAACGATCCACATGAAAAAGAAAATAATCAAAATAGACAACAATTGGCAATGATTACAAAAAATAATCAATTATTGAAAAGACTATCCCATCAGAGGAAGATTCACAACGCGGTCATAGAGCATTATCACATAACCCATGTGGAGTCCACTGGCATTCTCAAGTGGTGGCCTCCAGGATGAGGGAACTCCACCTCGATCGCTCAACAACCATTAACGCGGATATTTTATTATTTTATTCCACTCATCACATATTTAGTCACAACAATGTGCAACCATTATTCATTTACTCCAAAACTAAGCCTAACCCCTAACCCCGACCCTTCTAATCTCCAAAAGGCAACAGAAGCGTTATCATCCAAAGTCTTTTCCCAGGTACCTTGTGTCCATCCTTCCGAGGAGTGACAGCTCCGTCAGATCATGGAAAGGTCCGATCTGCTGAATCCATAGCGGCCGTAAAACACGGGTGCATGCACTCACCCGCGAAATACGATACTAATGAACCCACTAAGATCGGTTCCCCACCAAGTCTCAAGTTGCCTTTACCCTAATTTCGTTCATACTTCATTCATACCTTAACTAAAACCCTACACTAGTTTTATGATACCACACTCTCATTGTTTTATGTGATTCTATTTGGTCCTTCCTACCTCCCTTTTCTGTATATATCATTTTCATCCTTCCACATTTTCACCTGTCATACATAAAACGAACTTTTTTTAAAACCATATTATTCGGGCCCCCTTCTCCTTTTTATTTTTTTTTTGGGAGGGGGGGGGGGTACCGAAAATTAGGACATAGTTTGTTAGGTTTTTGTTGTTCTGTTAACTGGCGTTAAAAATGTCAAGAAACTGAAACTTACCTTTCGAACCGTGAACAGCCTCTCTCTCGATCTCTTTTTTTAAACCTTAAAAAAACAAAAGAAAATTTTTTTAACGATTTTAATTTGAATAAAATTTAAAAATAAATCTTTAAAATCGATTTTTTAAGTGTTCGTAATCGATGCATTTCGGTTTCTAATTTAATGAGCAAAATAATTTAAAAAATTCAACGAAAAAGCAAAATTCAGAAATTAGCCTTGTCGGTCATTTTTCGCCTGCGAAAAGTCGTATAGGGGAGATAGCTCTAATTTACTCGGTCTGTTCACATAAGTAGTATACAAACACTGTTATCAGAATGACACACAGGGGGGGTAACTAATTTACTCTAATACATCCAGAACACACAAAGGTTTGGTTTCTTCATCAGGGTCGGACTTGCTCAGCACGGAAGGGCACCCGTGCGGGGTGGCGCTGGTCATTGGTGTGGGGAAGCAAGACTCTCGAGGGTAAATCTTGCACTTCTCATTGCAGACATGGTTATCACTCACACCTTTCCTCAGGTTAGGTTGTTTTCCTTCGGTGAGTCTAGGGGGGTTTAGTTAAAAAAAAACAAGTTAGTTTTTTGCATACTTGTAACCTATTTTTTTTTTCATCAAAAAAATCAGCATGAGGATTGATAATTTTTTATCATTTGGATACAGCAGGTTACAGAGAAACTAACCTGTCGGAGGGCGGCTTACGCTTACTAACTTGGTAACATCCACCAGTCTTCAGGCGTCCTTACCCACGTCTGTGACACTGACTACATGGAATGAGGGGCAAAAGGTCCTGAAGCAGAACCGCTCGCATGCTCGTGGCTCTTTGATTCCAGTGGGGATTGTCATTATCCACAGTAGTGGAGTCTCTGTACTGGTGCGAGACATCCTGTCTGCGGTGGCTAGCATGTCGGTGCGGAAGGTCGTGCTCAATGTTTGGATTGTTATGCACCCAACACACCTGGGGGAGAGGGTTTCCTTTCTTCGGCAATTTCAAGGGTCCGGAGCGAGTATGCTTAATGGCGTATGCAACTCTCGACCCCAAAATAGGTCGGGGGGGGGGGGGGGGGGTAGTAGCGGGTGCCTTCCTATTCGAGTACTTAACATCAGATTTTCTATCTTGTCCATACGTCAAAGTGGTCAGACCATAAATTAATTATGGCCAGTTTAACTTTTACGCCTAGATTAGATACCAACGGGGGAGCAGGTAACTAAGGTTAGACACTTTGCTGTCAAGTATGCCTAATGCCTCGCCTGAAATAAGGCAAAGGGAGAAAAAGCATTTACGAAGCCGTGAACGTTGACGCTCGGATGTCGAGAGCATTTGGAGGAGCGCTCCCCCTGACTTGTCGATTCGCCTAATCTGGAGGCGGCCCGAGCGGTTATTGGTTTTGCTCATGGCTCCATCATTGGACAGGTTGACCATCGTTTCCTGGATTCTGTCCTGGAGGCCGCCAGTTTTAATACGGACTTCCGCAAGTGGATCTCCATCCTGTATCACCTCTTTTGGAGTCGTTTCTCGGTCGGTACGTCAGGGATGCGCTGTCGACCCCTGCTTTATGGATCGGCGTTGGAGCCTCCGCAAATTATGGGACGGCCGGCGAAGACGGGTCCTGCGTGGGATCATATACCTGCCTGGCGGAGGACGTATCAGGGTTTTCACGTTCGCTGATGATGTCACCATTTTCGTGTCGAGCCGCATTGACGTGATAACGGTGGTTAAGGCGCTCGAAGAAGTTACAGGGTCGCAGCAAGTCCACCAGCCTGCGGTCGTCAGTCGCGATTTGGATTCGAAGGACACTTAAAGTGTAGAGCCGAGGCGCCTTTTGATTTTCACCTGCCTGCTCTTCTCACTTTATTTCGAAGAGGGAAGCCATATGGCTACACAGACAGGTCTGTACTCAACGTCCAAGCAAGGGAGGCCTAGGAATGCCGGATATGGAAAGTAGAAAGATTTTTGGTCGGTTTTTGACAAAGGATGTTCCTTGAGTCTGCGGTTGAGAATGCCGCCTTTCGTAACCTAATTAATAAATGTCGAATCCCGCCGTAGGAGGAACCAAAATTTCTCTCCGGATGCCGAGCCGCGCTTAAGGCATTGCCGGGGGGCCCAGGGCTCTTAAGCAGCCGACGGAAGTTAGTGAAGGGGTCTGCTTCGGATGAGATGGTCGGAGGAGGAGATCCGCTATCAGTGCAGTCTGGCACCAGGCTTAAGTTACCTCAACAACTCTGAGACAGAGTGAGGACGGATCCTTACTGCCAGCGCTGCGACGATCACAAAAGAGAAACTATAAATATAGTTTGTTTATAATAGTGTCTCTTACACCGTTTTAAATGCATACTGTTGTTGTTTATGAATTATTTTTATGCAAGATTATTTTCTCCGGTGAAGAAATTATATTTCTATTTAATATAATTTCGTTCTTTCTATTTTTTATACAGTAAATTTTCAGTTTTTTTTGTATTAAAAATATTTATTTTTTTAAAATACTCTAAAATATTGGATAACTTCATTTTTGGCGCTTTTTACGTTATTACTTGTTTTCGCATTTCTTACGGACTACGCAATAATTAGATTTTAGAGTCGGGGATAACGATAATGATCACCACAGTAAAAAAAAACCCCAACACTTGCATTTTTTATGGACCATTTTTTCTGTGTAAATTTATCGATTATGTCGCTAAAGAAACCTTTTCTTATTGTTTTTTTTTTTTAACCAATGATTTTTAGAGTATTTTTTTTAGTGTGACGATCATTTTACACTCAAAAACAGTCTGTCATTCAAAGCCACAATTTTGCTAAGCAAAAAAAAACTCCATTGTCCAGAAAAGGACGTTCTGACTTGCAGTAAGAGTTCCAAAAGATTTGTCCTTTGGATAAAACGGAACCCCCAACTTTATGACAAAATCCTCACTTTTCAAATTTCCAAAGGAAATATTTGGGCAAGCAGTAAACCCACAATTGCCTTTGTTAGAAGGTGACAGGAAAACTCTTACTGCACAGCTGGACAAATTATTTTGATATATTTATGTTGTGTTGCAAATTGCCAAACAAGGCATACATACAGTCTGCCCTTGTCCTCCTTTTTTGTTTGCATTTTTTAATTTGAACTAATTCATGTCTAAAAATTCCGTAATGTCATCTACATGCACCTTTTGAAATTTCAGATTCCCATTGAAGAGAGAGAGTATTTTAAAAAGATCAGAGAGAGAGAAAGAACCGAGACAGTCAGTGTTTAGGTGATATATCTAACCTTGCCTTGCTTTGGACTTTATTTACAACACATGTATCTTCTTCATCGAACCATTATTTACAAGATATTATTATAGATAAATTAGAAAATAAAGACTTAAAAGGAGGTTACAGGGGAAATGGTAAAAAAAAAATGATTAAGAAAAAAAGCAAGGAGGGACCAGAGCGCCAGAGAGATAGGAACTGCAAGTAAAATATCTCGCTCATTGATACCCAACATTGGTGCAACTGGTGTTCTTCTAGCAGAGGATGTTTGCTGCTGCTGTTCTAGAAGAGTACAACAGTGTAAATACTGTTACGGCAATTTGGGTGCACAAACTAGTTGTGAAACAGGGATGGTTACAGCTTTGGAGAAAAAATTTAAAAGGAACTACCAACTTTGTGGAACACCAGGATTTTGCCCCAGGTCTTACTGCAGAGGGCGACTACTTTGGGGATATGATGGCATTTCTAAAGGGAAAATGTTACCTTTTTTTGTACAATTTTTACAGTTGTACCTGATCTTTATTTAAAACCAAACCCCCGCTTTCACCGCCACAGCAGCGTGATTTCTAAAAAAAAACTCAACCTGCCCTAATGGGACAATGAGGTCCTGGGTTTGCTACATCCCATCGAGACTCACTTTTCTTTTGATACCCCCCTTTTGATACCACTCTCAATTAGAGATCGACCTGTTTGGTGAGAGCGTACGGTAACGTCAAATTGTAACTACCCAATAACGATTCGGGCTTTCATATATATATATATATATATATATATATATATATATATATATATATATATATATATATATATATATCGACCAATATTTTGGCGCTATAGAAAGTAACCGACCTGCTGAAACAAGATAACTTTTATCGCTGCATGAAATGTCACACAATGTGTAAGTTTCAATCTCATTTTTTTTGGTGTAAGAAAATGTTCAAATTTTATTTTGTATCAAAAAAAATTTTGTATAAAAAACCGTAGTAAAAATATTTTGTTGCGTGTCCGCTTTTTATTTCAGGACAAAAAACGAGGTTTTATAAAAAGATCGATAATTGTGAAACTTTTCTTCTATTTCGCGACCTTTTTCACTGATTTGACTGGAATAACTGTCACGGATTAAATATATACTATACTTATTCAAGTACTTTTTATTTAAAAAAGAAATTAAAATTTTCCCGATCACGTGGAAATACAACCGCCATTTTCGAATAAGGGAGATAACTGAGACTGAATTTATGCAAGGAAGTTAGAGTTATGCCACTTTGACCGTCATGGAAGACATTTCATTTTTTTCAGAACACACACATGATAGGTACACGGAAATATTAAACATCGTTAAAAACACGGACAAGGACCGAAAATTCCGCCAAAATCTGTGCGGACGAAAATAAATGGGTATTTTTTTGTGATTCAATTATTTCAAAAAAATTCCATGAGGACTTTTTAAAAAAATACAAAATAAAACAATTTTTCCACATAGCAATTTTTTCTTCAATTAATGGGGAGAGGCTTTGTTAATTATTCTGTTTCGTTTCACAATAGCGGACAATTGAATCGTCTGCATTTTCCTTATATTTTATCCCGTGTATATAAACCAAAATAAATTGTTTCGGTCTAATTTTCCAACTCTTATCTTGAAACATTTTGACGCTTACAGACAGAGACAGAAAGAGATTTGAACTTTGCCCCCCACCCCACCGGAAAAGTTAAGCTAAGTAAATGCTTATATAAAATCTTGATTGGGACAAAAATTGAAAATAGTCTTCTAGGATTTCCTATTTCAATGACGAGCGAGGACATTTTTTTTACTTAACAAAATATTTTTGAAACTACCTAAGAAAATATTTTCAAAGTTTTCATTTTTTTTCCTTTATTTAATCAGACATTTTTCTGAACATCTTGGGTGGCCAATAATAAAAATAATATTGCAGTTGCTTTATGAGCCAGTTAAATTGAATTGGCCGGCCACGCGCGAACAAAGTTGACGCCTTAACTTGTTATTTTTTTTCACTTGTTTTTATTTTGTCCCCCCCCCACCAGAAAAGTTATTTTTAAACATGATGAAATTTTTAAAAATCAAAGAAAAATAAATTGTATTTAATTTTTACTAGATATTTTTCTCCAAATCATACTTTTTTTCATTGAGAATCTTTTATATTTGAGGAGGGGGGCATAAATTAAAAAACTTCTACTTAACTCAAATAAAGGCAACACTTCCTTGAAAATAATTTATGTACCCCATAAAAATTGATATCTCTTGCCTAATAAGTAAGCTGAATCTTTTTTTTTTCTTCTTTTACTGGATGAATTTGCATAGTTTGCTATACATTTCTTATGGTTGTGATACTTAAAGGGTGCAAACAGGAAGTAGCATGATTAAAGGCACAGATTTGTTTGTCCTTTTCCCCAAAAAATATCGGACGGAAAACATTTTTGGCAACGGAAAATGTGAATAAATATATTTACAAAATCAGAAAGAATCTTTTTTTTCATGAAACCAGTAATTTATTAAAAAAAATAAACAAAAAAGAATAAATAACGAAACGTGATTTTTTCCCTTTTGACTTTTTCAAGAAACAAGTAAAAAAAGCGGCGACCTCTGCAGACGACAAAAATCTTGGGACGTTTCTAAGCAGCTAAACTCACTTGTGATTTAATTCATTTTTTATTCTCTTTATGTACGTCAACTTCCGTAAAGGAAAAAGAAATAGAGAGAGAGTGTTCGAACGACGGACGGTTTCAATCAACAATAAACTACCCCTACCTACCCAGGGGAAAGAGAGTGAGGCGTTTTTTATTGGCGACTCACCAAGCCCCGTAGGTTGATCAGTGCAGAAAAGTTATGTTTTTGATACATGATGAAATTGGCGCCAAAAATGTAAGCTTTCCTGGTAAAGTTGTCATTTTAAAATAGTTAACTAATAACTGTTAACAAACGCAAGAACAGTTACTTTTCTATTTACCTGACTGTTTGTATTAGGCGCCTCGATGTCAAACTTCCATTCAAAAACCGAAATTGTCACCAAACGAATTTCTCACAAGGCTGGCGTGCGCAAAACCAGATTGGTCTTTTTATGGCCAATTTTCACACATTTGACGTGTTTTAGCCATCGACAATTCAGTTTGGCCATTTTTTGTGAATATTCTGGAGTTCACTTATGCGCGGTTAGGCGTATCGCAAAATTGAAAACAAACACAGAAAATACGCTCAGCAGAGGCGCGAACGGGGTCCAAAAAAAGAACGAGAAAGAGTTTAAAAACATAAATTTGCAACAAGTAAAGTTGGGTATCTTTCAGAATGATCAGTACAGTCGCGGACGGGGTCCAAAAAACTAACGAGAACGGGGTTATAAAAATAAATATGCAACAAGTGAGTTTAACCTACGTCGAGAAGAGATATTTGTCTACTTACCTATGATATTTGTTTGTATTTTTACGTACTATAAATGGGTTTTTATTAGATGTAAAAAAAAATTCTTGTTCATTTTCAACTTGTACTTTTTTCTATACAAGATGGCGTCTTCTACTCACTCTCTTACGAGCAAGCGCCATTTTGTATTTGCACGTTTGTGTTAAAAAAATATTGATTTCTACTAAATAGCAGTTGGAACGGTTTAAAAATACAAACAAATATCACAGGTCAGTTTTAAATTAACTTTTATCGACGACAGTTACTTTTATTTGTTGTATATTTGTTTTTTTGAGCGTTTTCAGCGTACTGATCATTCTGAAAGATACCCGTAAAGTTGACTTATGTCTAGAATAGACATAGATGTTAAAAAAATTTCTTGTTTTTTAAAAGATCTAGTTTCTAAAAGAAAAATGGCGGCCAGTCCCTCTATATTATTACGTAGAGCGGCCATTTTGAATTCTTCGAAAACCGTCTGTCGAACATAAATTTCTAATAAGTAGCACTTCAAACGGGTTTAAAATACAAACAAATAGCACATGCAAGTTTGAAACTAACTTTTACAGCTTACAGTTACTTTTATTTGTTGTATATTTGTTTTTTTAGCGTTTTTACTCTGCTGAGTCTCGTAAGAGATGCCCGGGAAAAGAAACATTTGACTAAAATAAATAGCATTGATTTACTCCTCTTCAGGAGTTAGGCACAAGGCCAGTTTTTTTTATCCTACTCCCACAAGTAAGATGTGACCCAAGGTCGGGTCGGGAAAGTGGGGTTTGAAAAGCCAGCGCCCGAGAGGTGAGCCATCTGACCATTTAAAAATTGCCTGGGCAGCCCCGTCGGAATTCCCCGGCAGGGGCGCCTCAGACAGTAATAAACTTACTCCATCCCTAAAGAGGGGAGGCAAAGCCTAATTTTTGACTGAAAATAATTTTAATTCAGTTACTTACTGAGTTTTGTGTTTAGTCTATTATTAGTAGAATTTTAAATGATTCATTTTAAGTTTCTCCTACTTTTTATTTTATTAAGATTATGTCCGACACGACCAGGTTTACACACATATATAGATATATATGTGTGTGTACGTATATATGTGTGTACGTATATATATATATATATATATATATATATATACACACATCTATATATATATGTGTGTGTGTACGTATATATATATATATATATATATATATATATATATATATATATATATATATATATATATATATACAAAACACACATCTATATATATGTGTGTACGTATGTATGAGTGCCCCACCAGGGGCTGCCCGCGCGTGAATTTGTTATTGCAAGGGTTGCGCAATCCCCAACAACCGCTCTCCTGAGTCGGCATTGCTTGATTCCAATGGCAAGTAGTAATACAACACGACTGGAAACAATGCCGAGATAAGCAGAGAGCACATACAGCACCTGGTATTCCCAAATGGTCACCCAGGCTCGACACCGCTTAACTTCGGTGATCTAACGGGAATCGGTGTGTCAACGTGATTGTGCCGTATATATACATTTTTAGTCATTTTTAGTGAAGTGACACGAGTATTTTTACTTTTTGTTTTATTTAAAAAAAATTATTTTCTGTGTTTTCTTAATTTTTAGCGAAGTGTTTTGTTTTCAATTTTGCGATACGCATGGCTGCGCCTAAGTGAACTCCAGAATATTCACAATTAAAAAGGCCAAACAGAACTTTTGATGGCCAAAAAAAACACGCCAAATTCGTGAAATTTGGCCATAAAAAGACCAATCTTGTTTTGAGCACGGCCCACTAGCCAGTCAGCCGGCCTTTATTCTGCGTTTTTAACTTTTTTTTTTAACTATTAACAAAATGGCTGACTTAGAAAACAAAATGCATTCAAAGTTAATAAAATACTTCTTTTCAAACTATGCGATGAATAATTTATTAAGTGGATTAAAAATTATCTACGAATATTTCAAAAATTAATGAAAAAAAAGATGAAACATTTTTCAAGTATTGACATATATTAAGGTTTAAGAGTAATTTAAGATTTTGGTATAATAGACAATAAAAAATATATGGAATGTCGGATTTTTAAATATAGAGAGAAAACCGAAGAATTTCGAATAATTTTGAATTAATGGAAACAGCTCTGGGAAATGGCGAAGATGGAATTAGATTTCGTAAAAGAGCGCCTAAAAAAGAGCGCGAAATTGGAAAGGGACGATGAGATGTACCGCAATAAATAACGAAAGTGTGTGGGTGTGAGAATAACAGACAGGGGGGGGGATGAGAAATAGAGAGAGGGGGATGAGAAATAGAGAGAGGGGGATGAGAAAAAAAGACGCTTGCCCACGAGGACAAAAAGATAGACACACACACACACACACACATATATATATATATATATATATATATATATATATATATATATATATATATATATATATATATATATATATATATATATGTGCGTGTGTGTGTGTGTGTTTCAGAATATGCAGGAAAATCACAGTAAATGCAAATAATTTATATAAAAAAAATAGATATGAGATTTAGTCGTATTACAACCAAATTGGCCGAAAAATGAATCGGTTGCTTTTTCCCCCATCATAAATGAGTAAGTAAACCCAAATAAATGGATTTTTTTCCTAACTGTATTTTTCTTTAGAATAATTTACGGTAATGGTGGTATCATGACAAAAGAACAGATAAGCCTGGGAGGATTACCGTCATCCCCTTAAAAAAGGAGGTAATTCCTGGGAGGACAGAATCGATACTAAATAAACGTATTCCGATTAAAAAAGATAATAATATATAGTAATGGATTACATAAACAAGTTTTTATAGTTTATTGGCCCTTTTCTGTCAATAAATGTATTTATGACAAAATGTTTTCAACAATTTGGAGATAATAACTTTTGACTAAGGATTACCAAAGACCTCCACTGTCCCCATAATTTTTATGTCCTTTTTTTTATATTTTGTGCAAATAAATAAATAATTTATTAAGTGGATTAATTTTTTTTAAATGTCTATCTACGAAAATGATTATATATTTAAAAAATGAATGAAAAAAGGTGAAATATTTTTCAAGTATATATTCAAAGTACTTTAAGATTTTCGCATAATTGACAAATTAAAAACATTTGGAATATTTAAGATAAGGCACCGAAAAGCGAAGAATTTCGAATAATTTTTGAATTAATTGAAACAATTTGAAATGAAAAGTTTATAAGAAGAAAAATGAGCGACTTACGGTTGCATCAGCTTTTCTGAGAAATGGCGAAGATGGAAAGGGGGGAAAGAAAAGGGCGCAAATTGGAAAGGAGGGAGAGAGAGAGACAGAGAAAGAGAGATAGGGTGTGCGAACTAAACTAATAGACAGAGGGGGAGGTGAGAAGATATACAAATAGAGAGAGGGGGCCTTGTGCCTTGTTGACTATTTAAATTTTGT
>OY744524.1:173729106-173754106 GCA_963556195.1 Sepiola atlantica | reverse complement strand
TAACTGTCAGCCCGCCTGGTCGTAGGCGAAAAGGCTGCCTGCCTCCAGGAGTAAGAGCGACTAAGTCGGTGGAGTCCCACAAAAAAGGGGCCACCAACCCAGATCAGCCGCCAGCCCCCAGTGACCAGGACTCTGCTCAGTGCCGCATTCTGGACCTGCACCAGGAATTGTTTAGCGGTTGCAGCAGCAGTGAAAGCAGCTACAGCAGCAGAAGCAGCAGTAACAGCAGCTTGGAAAAAGTGCACTTTGCATCCAAAAGTTCGACCCAGACTGGCATGCGGCAGTCCAGGCCGAGAAAGATGGGGGTTGCTCGCACCGTAAAAAAGTCTGGAGCAGCGGATGTCACTGGGAAAAAAGGGACTAAGGTGGCCACTCCACCTGTTACAACCCCAGTAGCATCACCAAAGGAGTGGCCGTCCCTTACAGCAGCCCCAGCTGAAGAACCAAGTGTTTGGTCTCCCGGGCAGAAGACGCCGTCGCCGCCGAAAGCTTCATCACCATCAACTCCGGCGGCAACCAACACTCCTGCCCTATCACCAACTAAAGAGGACAAGTGGGGACCCCAGTCACAAAGGAGCCCTTCGGAGTACCGTCGGTTGTTCGAGACCACCTATAAGGAACTAACCGACGGTAGCGTAATTAAAGCAGCTCCGGGAGTGGTGGAACGGCTAGCGAAGCGAATTGTTTTGCTAGTCACCATCGACTCCAGAACAAAGGGTTGGCTGGGGTCTAACTAGAGACAATAGGAGAAATCCTGTGGTCCATCAAAGTCCCGGCAACGTCCTTTTACTTACAAAGGAAGCAGCGGAAAAGGTGGCCAGGGCCGACCTGAGGAATAAACATCTAATCCTCAGGCCGGAGTACTTGAGCAGGAGGAGGACACTGGTCACTGTCCTTGGCGTCCCTTGGCGTCCTCAGAGCAACAAGGTGCAGTGATGAGTCAATATGGGGACGTCGAAGCCATAATCCCGGTCCGTGGTCCCCATAACCTAATGGTAGAGGACTACAAAATTAAGATGCGTCTGGACCGGGATGGCTTCAACAACATCCCGCCCCTGCTCAAGTGCGACGCCTGGTCAATGTCGATAATAGTAGAGGGCAGGAGGCCACATTGCTAGCACTGCGAGCAGAAGGGGCATATGGCGAAAAATTGCCCCAAGAAGGCGCCAACCAAGAAGACCCCTTCTGTCGCAGTCCCGGTAGGTCCAGTGACATCAGCAGCTTCTCCACCATCGACCAAAGGAGGCGTGGATGAGGAGGGATTCAGCCCGGTGGTCCGCAAGGGAAGCCCACAGAAGTCCTCCTCTAAAAAAGTGCAGCCCTCTGATGAAAAAGGGGTGCGGGGTCCCACAAAGGCACTGGACGGAGATTTGCCCACCACTAAGGTGCCGCAGCAAGCCTCTGTCACGGCAGCGGCTACCAAGAGAAAGACTGAGGTTCCCCTGTCAGCTTTTTCTTCATTATCTGACTCGGAAGGGGAGAAGATGGAGGATGACGCTGGCCCGGCTCCGGCTCCGTCTCCGGAGACAAAGAGAAAAGAAACAAGGGACAAAAAAGTTGCCAAGCGCACAGCGAAAAAAGTCAAAGAGGCTGGGCCCCAAACCCCCGCCCCAACGCCCGAAGAGATTACTATCTCTTCTGCTCAGTCCCCCGAACCCCCAAAATCCAAACCCAACACTGAGCAGAAATCGCCCTCCCCCACTGAACCCCCCCCCCCCGCAGCTGGCTCCCGCTCTCTGTCGGTGGCCAAAACAGCAAAACCTGCCAAATCGGCAAAAAAACAAATCACGAGAAACGCGTCACCCTCTCCGTCACGAACGGAGAAGACAAGAAAGCTCCCCTTCCTGCCAGGGGACCTCATCTGTGATGCAGACTTGCATCACGCCGCTGCCGAACTCACACCTCGGCAGAGAAGTGTCATCAAGCCGCTGCAGCTCCTAACGAAAGCTCAGGGTCTGGACACTACCAACCCGACCAACTTCCCGAATGCCCCCTTGCTGATCACCTTCGTCAGGAAGACAAAGGTGGGCCGCACCAAATACCTGTGGCGATTGATCGACGCAGCCAAGGTGGCGATGCTGAGCCTAACGTTGGTGGAAGAAGGGCACGACTCCCTCGACGATCTGAGGGACAAATGCGAGGGGAGGATCCCTATATACGTCCACCCCTCATTTTATAGAGCCCTCAAAATAACCTTTCCCCTGGATGTCGGAGGCATCTCCCGAGACGGCTGCGCGTCGTCGGAATTGCTCACTGGCAATATCGGGCATGTGATTTCAGGCCGTTGATTGACACTGACTAGTGTAATGGCCACGAACTTGAAGTTAGGAAGCTTTTACGCGAGAGGCTTGAGATCCTTAAGCAAGGCAGCCCGCATACTGGGGGATCTCAAGGCTTTTGAATTAGATGTGGCTGCGGTACAGGAAACTCACTATGTTTCGATAGACGATCACCGACTGCTGTCGGAGCATTTCGATGTTTTTTCAGCATTCGGTGACCGTTTTGCTCGGGGAGTTTCTCTGTTAGTAAGACGCACTCTGTTAGCAAGGGTAAACGTTGTTTTTACGCGGATACTGATGGCAGACTGGTCGTGGCTGATGTTGCCGTGAATAGTGCCATGTTTCGAATCGTCGCGGTTTATGCGCCCAATACCATTCGTGAGAGGGTTTCCTTTTTCTGGGGGTTGGAGGGGTTCCTCGGTGGTTCGGAGCGGCTAATCTTAGTGGGTGATTGGAATGCCATCCTTGATCCCAGGATAGATAAGGCGGGGGGCCTAGTGGGTCGGATGGGTGTGAGACAAGTCTGTCTGATCTGATGGCACAATGCGATCTGGTCGACAGATTTCGTGCGATCACCCGAGGCGAGAGATGTGGACGTGGCTAGCTAGCGGCACTATCCATTCAAGTTCTTACTTGGATCGATTGTTAGTTAGAAGAGGCAACGTAAGTTATATCTCTTGTCCCACGTTCCACTGGTTAGGCCATTCTGACCACAAGTTACTTGTGGCCAGTCTGGATTTAGGTCCTAAGACACACAAGGTAGCTGGGTATTGGAAGTTAAATACCTCTTTACTGGAGATACGTGACTTCCGGGAACAGCTATCTCTTAACTTTCAAAAGGGATTAGTGGGGGCGGTAACCGGGAGTAAGTGGTGGGTTAACGCCAAAGTTGGCATTAGGCGCTTTTCTGTTCAATATAGCCAACGCCTCGCCTTAAATAAGGCCAAAGCAGAAAAGCGTTTAGAAACTAAGCTGGCCCGGGCGGTGGCTGGGGGGATTTCCTAGGCATAGAACTAGCTAAGGGGGACTGTAAACGTGCGGCTAACGTGCGGTCAAGTAGTTAGATCTAGGCTAAAAAGAGTGTCCAACGAAGCCGTGAATGTTGACGCGGCAGAGCGTAGAATTCCACTTCGTCGCAACTCGGTCGGTCTCATTCGTCAAGTCAAACACCCGGAAGGACACACCCTTGTGTCGACTCGGGAGATTTGCCGGGGATTTCGTGAGCATTTCATGGAGCGGTTCACCCAACTGCCCGGACTCCGCGTCGAGGAGTTTGGCAGATATTTAGCTGGCTCGCCCCGCCTGGAGGCGGCCCGAGCGGCTAGTTGTGATGGGCGTGTTACAAAGTGTGAGGTCTTGGCTGCACTGAAGCAGGTCGGCTACGACAAATCTCCGGGACTGGTTGGTTTGCCCTATGAATTGTTCTTGAGGCTGTCGCACATCTTCGTACCTATTCTGGTCAATGTGTTCAATCACTGGTTTGAACAGGGTTCTATCCCTGGTCAAGTCACCAAGGGAGTGATCACATTGCTTCAGAAAAAGGGCCAAGATGGTGGGGATTTAGATGATTATAGGCCCATAACTCTGCTAAACACAGATTTAAAGATTTTGGCCAAAGTTCTTGCAAATCGGTTGCAGCTTGTTATCGGTGAGTTGATCGAACCTGATCAGAATTATACTGTGAAGGGGAGATCGATTCAGAACAACTTGCATCTGATGCGCCCGATCATAGAGGGGTTAGAAGACGACACCGAAGCCGCGCTGATCAATTTAGATCAGTCCAAAGCTTTTGACAGGGTCGACCATCGGTTCCTGGGATCTGTTTTAGAGACCGCCCGTTTTACACCGGACTCAAATCTCCATTCTGTATCGCGGGCCAACGGCAGTGGTGCAGGTGAATGGAATGCGATCGGAGTCTTTTGCCGTCTCTCAGTCGGTACGTCAGGGATGTCCGCTGTCTCCCCTGCTTTACGTCCTTGCCTTGGAGCCTTTTCTCCGCAGGCTTAGGATCGGGGAGCCTGGACTGGCCCTACGCGGTATTGCTCTTCCTGGCGGTGCGCGAGCCAGGGTTTCTGCGTATGCCGATGATGTCACCGTGTTCGTGTCGTGCTTTCGAGACATTATCGCGGTCATTAGGGCACTCAAAAGGTACGAAAAAGTCACAGGGGTCGTAGTCAACCTTAGCAAATCTAACGGCCTAAGGTTGGCTGCCTGGAGCGGCGCGGCTGCGCTCCTTGGCCTTTTCAACTGGACAGATGGCCCGG
Source organism: Sepiola atlantica (assembly GCA_963556195.1). Classification (NCBI taxonomy): domain Eukaryota; kingdom Metazoa; phylum Mollusca; class Cephalopoda; order Sepiida; family Sepiolidae; genus Sepiola; species Sepiola atlantica. Next base: position 173,749,563 of record OY744524.1, on the reverse strand, counting down.
TTCGGATCCTCGGCGTATGGTTCGGACCGGGTCTCCAGCTTGATAAGAACTGAATTGAAGTACAGTCTAAGGTCGAAGCGTCTGTAAGGATTTGGCTTCGAAGGGGGCTTTCCCTTAAAGGTCGAGCTGAGGCGTGCGCCACTTACGTCTTTCCGCTCATCCTTTACCGATTGGCTGTACTACCTCTGCCTGCGGACCGCCGAGCGGTTTTGACGCGTCTCCTTTTCTCGCTTTTGTGGGCAAAGGGGAAGCCGCTAGTCCGTAGACAGGTCTGTACTCAACGTCCTGACGTTCCTTTTCATGGCCACTTCGGGACGTAAAGGATTGGGAGGCAGTGTCTAATCTCCTCCCATGTTTTTTTCCCGTAGCCTTCCCCTGCCAACTTATCCTGCTACCCCCAGTTGTGTAGTACATCATATTTTCGACATTTTTTTATCCTTAGCAATGGATTTATTGTCCTGACAGAAACTTATCGTTCCTTCAGGAGTTAGGGTTAAGGTTCCGTTTGAAAGTTTTAGATGTCGTCTGCTTCGAGGCTTTCTGGCAAACGTAAAACTGCAGGTCCCACTGTAATAAAGTGCTCAATTTTTGTTTCGGACCGCTTTTACTACCTCCCTGATATCTATGCCCTCTAGGGTTCATATTCCCCCGGAGTCCTTTTTTCTTCGAAGACTTGATATGGTTACCGGGTAATGGGGTTTGATCATGCCGATGATAGATAATGTGTGGTTTTCGAGGGTACCCTCGTCTTTCTTTTTCCTGAATTGAAGTAACTTACTTCTCCCTCAGATGACCATGGTCAGTCCTGTTCTTGCCTCTTATGGCTAAAATGCCCTCGCCACAGTCTCCTAGATTTTGCCAAAGCATACGCGCCAGACTTACTCTTTACAGCTTTTGTTGTTTGCTACAACTGAACCATGGGTTTTCTTCGACCTTTCACGCTGTAGAAGTCAGTCTTGGGTAGCCTACATCTATTAGAGGTCCCACTAGGTCCCTGCTGCCAGTAAATGCCTTTGAATAAGAATAACTTGTTCCTTTTCATGGCCACTTCGGATTCGCTTGTAAAGGACAAAGCCTCCTTGTCGGATAAGATCTGGCCACATCCTCCTTAATGAAAGGTGTTAAGCATATATGAAAAATTCAGCTAAGTGCACTTGCGCAGTCTAACTTTCCTTCATATCTGCGTCCTTGTATGCTAGCTTAACAAGTTGGTCCATCCTTATTAGCTAAGTCAGCGAGTGCCTCACCTCGATTTTGCCTTATTTTAATTATTAGGGCCCCTAGTAGCATCGGCGGTATTCGGATTGTCCTCCGATCCATTCCGAATGTAGACCGTCTGAGAAGTCGGTGCCCGGAAAACTCGTCACAGGAAAATTCGTAAACGAGAAAATTCGTAAACGGAAAATTCGTAAATGAAAAATTCGTAAACGGAAAATTCGTCACTTTTGGCCAAGTAGGAAAATTCGGCAATTATCGAATAAATATCGATTGAAAATAGATTTTAGAACCGTTTTTACAGGAGATATACTTGTAAATACGAGGCTACCCACCTCCCCAGTGGAGAACATTTTTTCATATTATTTTTTTGGTACTTGTGCAGTTTACGAACCGGGCTATGTTTTAGATAACATTTTCAAGTTAAATTAAATTTTTAAGTTATCTTTTGTTAGGTAAAAGTACAGAATAGTTAACACCCCCCCCCCCTCACTCCATGTTAAGAATGGCTTTCTAAATAATGTTATTTCAACCCAGTTCGTAATTACGTTACGAAATTAAAGGTTTGGATCGGGTTATTTTTTACATAAAAATTTCAAGTTAAATTCAATTTTTACGATATCTTCCGTTTATTAAATCGTTACGTGAAAGTACAGAATAGTTAACAAAGCACCCCCCCCCCATTCTCCTCATGTAAAAAATCGTTGTCTAAATAATGTTATTATTTCAAGCCTGGTTCGTAATTAAGTTACGAGATGAAATCCATCATAATTAATTTAGATTTATTCGTAAACAAGTCAGCCATTTTAATTGACAAAACATCAATTACTTCGTGTGTGTGCAAAACTTGAAAGGAATTTGTAAACTATCGAGTAACTGGCTTTAAATTCTTAGAAAATTTCCATGTATTTAAAAAAGCAAAATTGTTTTCTAACTATAAAACTTGTTTTAACTAACAACTTTATTTAATACTTAAAAAAAGAAATTCTTCTTTCAAATAAATCGTTGTATGGTCGGAACAAAAAAATCAGAAAAATACAGCCAATTCATTGTCTGCCATTTTAGTTGTGAAACGATGGATTAACCACTTTTTCTCACAGTGATTTTGAAGTAAAAATTTAATTTAACTTGAAAATGTTATCTAAAAAATAGCCCGGTTCGTAAACTGCACAAGTACCAAAAAATAATATGAAAAAATGTTCTCTACTGGGGAGGTAGGTAGCCTCGTATGTACAAGTATATCTCCTGTAAAAACGGTTCTAAAATCTATTTTCAATCGATATTTATTCGATAATTGCCGAATTTTCCTACTTGGCCAAAAGTGACGAATTTTCCGTTTACGAATTTTCCATTTACGAATTTTCCGTTTACGAATTTTCCGTTTACGAATTTTCCTGTGACGAGTTTTCCTAAATTCATATAACAGTATTAAAATAACAAAAAATGAATAAATTTTCACATGTTTCACTTCTTCGTCGAATCATCCTCAGGTGTCAAAAGGAAATGAACAAAAAAGCTGGAAAAAGGAGAGAATTTTAAAAAGACAGCGGAGAAACACGCAGAGAACGTTTTTAGGAATTCGTTGGCGATTTTAAATTAAGCAACGCTGGATGGCATCACAGAACAAAATCGCATTACGTTAAACATTTTAAAAATGTTACCACTGGTTTCATATGTGGTGTTGTTGTGTTTTTATGTAGATAGCTTCGAGTATTTTAATTGTTTTAAAATTGGTCTCGGAATGTATAATTTTTATTAACTAGAATTTGTCTTAAATCGGAGGGAAGGCAGTTATGTTTTTGTAGATGTTGGTAAATCGAGCTTGAGTTTACATAATTTAAAACCGAAAATCTTGTAGTAAAAAACAGGGAATCTTTTACAAAATGATCAGCAGAGTCGCGAACGGAGTCCAAAGAAAGAACGAGAAAGGGTTTAAAAACATAAATTTGCAACAAGTGAATAGACATTTTTTTTCTACTTCCCTATGTAATTTGTTTGTATTAGATGTAAAAAAAAATTCTTGTTTTTTTGTGCGTACAATTTGGCAAAAAAAAAAAATGGCCGGCCTTCCTATTTGTCATTACATCCCACCACCCACAGCGGCCATCTTGTTTTGTGCGATGTTCGTGTGCCGAATACTTAAATTTAAAATAAATAGCAATTTAAACGGGTTAAAAATCTTTTTAATAGTTGGAAAAGACACAGGTAAGTTTGAAAATAACTTTTATCGCCTACAGTTACTTTTATTTGTTGAATATTTGTTTTTGAGCGTTTTTACTTTGCTGATCATTGTAAAAGATTCCCAAAAAACAATTCCTCCCCAACTCAAAAACCACTAGAAAGAACCAATGTTATTTATAAGTTTAAATGCCCTTTGGGAGAATGTAACTACCATATAAATGAAAATTTATACTTATAAACCAGCTCTACTTGTTATTATTGAGCACTTTTTATAAATACAATATATATATATATATATATATATATATATATATATATATATATATATATATATATATATATATATATATATATATATATATTCTCTAAACCTAACCTTCATCCTAAACTCGTCTAAAGAAAGCAGCCCTGTGTCACCATTTTGAATTAATTCTCTCTCGGCCCTTCGCTGTTGTCCTCATTTCCGTTATGAAAAACGCAAATCCGCTTTAAACTGTTCAGATCAACGTTCATTCAGATTCGGCTAGTTCGCAGCGGCGGCGACAACCCTTTGACGCCGAGATATTTGCTTCTTCACTCGAGGATGTGGCGGCGGTGGGGAGGGGGGGAACAAACACAAATATAACAATAACAAAAAGTTTATAAAAAGTTTAAATTTCAATCCCCTATTCGCTCTCTCTCAACTTTGATACAATAACTAAAACATTTTTTATTTATTTTATTATTCATTCATCACGGCCTCTCGACTTAGAAAGACAGCCGGCGTCGTTAAATTTTTATTACAGTCACATTTCCGCTTTGATCTAAGCGCTTAAACTTGTACTTAAATTCACCCTATAAAACTTCCCGTCCCCCTCACTAACACCCACCCTACACACACACACTATCTCTCTCTTTCTCTCTCTCTCTATCTTTCCCTTCCTTTCTTTCTTTGTTGCCTCTCGAAACCTACGTCATTTCTCTATTTCATGTTTATTTTGAATCGCACAAATTTCCTTTCCAAGAAAAGTTTTTACCCCGCCTAATAAACCGGTATTGTCCGGGCCTTTGTGTCTGGATCTACGCCGGTCTATTGGCGGGTTGTCGGTCCTGCAGTTCTAGGAGGTGCACCCTCCCAGGCTTTGCCTCCCCTCTTTGGGGAGGAGTAAGTTTATTGTTTACTGCCTGAGGCGCCCCTACCGGGGAATGCCGACGGGGCTGCCCAAGCAATTTTTAATGGCCAGAGTGCTCACCTTCTCGGGCGCTAGTTTATCAAATCCCACTTTCCCAACCTTGTATCACATCTTACCTTGTTGGAGGTAGATAAATAATAATATATATATATATATATATATATTAGTACTTCATGTATCCACATAAAATATTATAAGGAGATATAGTTTTTTATGTATCAGTTTTCAGTATTCAACAGTGCTCGATACATAAGTAGAGCTAGGTAGTAAGCAATGAAAATGTATATGACAATCAAGCTACACATTTAGCCTGACGATTCCCCCCGGGGATGAAACACGAGAGCCTCTGTGTAGCTAGATTGCCATATATATTTTCATTGCTTACTATATATATATATGTGTGTGTGTGTGTGTGTGTGTGTGTGTGTGTGTGTGTGTATATATATATATGGTGCCCGGAAAACTCGTCACAGGAAAATTCGTCATCGGAAAATTCGTCAGCGGAAAATTCGGCTATGGAAAATTCGTCACTTTTGGGCAAGTAGGAAAATTCGGCAATTATCGAATAAACATCGATTGAAAATAGATTTTAGAACCGTTTTTACAGGAGATATACTTGTAAATACGGGGCTACCCCCCTCCCCAGTGGAGAACATTTTTTTATATTATTTTTTGGTACTTGTGCAGTTTACGAACCGGGCTATTTTTTAGATAAGATTTTCAAGTTAAATTAAATTTTTACGATATATTTTGTTTATTAAAATTATATATATATATATATGAGAAAGGAAGGGTGATCGTAATCCGACGTAATCTAAATGAAAAAGGAAAAACCCAAGATATATTTTTTTTATATATATTCATCAACGTTTCGTCTTTATTGTCAGGATGATTATTTGAAGAAGTGAAATGAATATGGAAAGCTTTGAGTGGGTACCATTAAGGCAGCAATTAAATAGAGGGTGGGGTATGTGGCTTGGATTTTGAGAGACTGGGGAAAGAAGAAGGAAGGGGCAACTCTTCCTACCCGCAAGTGCATTTCCAAAAATATCTAATATCATCAGCAAACCCTACTGAAACACAAAAAGCTCATACCTTTTTCACGAGGCCAGAACATTGGCCATCAACGTCCAAACAAAAACAACACAACAAAATCACTAACATCCTAGAGAGCAAATGGAAAACCCTAAGACGCCCGGAGTTTATAAAAAAACTCACTACTTATAAACTTTCAGACATAGAAACTGAAGCTCTCAGTTTCCGCTTAAAATTCGCTACCGGAATACACTCTAACACCACCACCAACACAGTTCTAAACAATTACAGACATACTGACACAGACTTTACTAAAGAAATAATCTTAACCACAGCAACTCTACCAAATGACCCTGCTTTTTACCTAAAAGATACACAGACACTCCTAAAACACCTATCCAATAATCATGTCACCATCAGATAAGGGAGGGGCCAAAAAACACGTATCTTTAAAATATATATACTCTATTATCCGACGAAAACACATACTGACCAAAACTATAGAACATTTCAACAAATCACCTAATTACGAACAATAAAAAATAGATATAATATATATTGAGTATATCACTCCATTATTCCTACACTATACGGGATCCCCAAAACCCACAAACAGGACATCCCCATGCGCCCCATAGGCAGTACCACACACAAAATCGAACGTGCCATAGCCAACATTCTCACTCCACTAATGGGCACCCAGCCCCTCCCACATAAAAAACTCAGGCGACCTTTTTAACAAAATAAAAAAAACATGAAAGTAGAAAAGAAAAACATAACACCGCTATACACCTATGTCCCAGTTAAAAAATACCTAAACTTACTCCACACACATCTAAAGAAAATCAAAACCGACTTACCATTCCCCCCCCCCCCCCAATATAATAGAAATAATTAGACTCATCACTGACGTAACATATTTCCAATTCAACGACGAATTCTACAAACAAAAATTTGGACTGTATTGGCCTGCCTCTTCTTAGAATCCGGCCCTATCGAATATAGTTCAGATACATTGACGATATTCTTATTTTCTTACCCTCAAATACAAAATAAACACATAAAATTTACACATGACACTGAGATAAACAGCTCGATACCATTTTTAGACACACTTATAATAACAACAAACTAGCATTCAAAGTACACCGCAGAAACACTTACAAAAACGATTATATACATTTCTACTCTCACCATAATAACTATATAAAAAACCAGGTATGATAATAGGCTTTTTCCTAATCTGCAGTCCTCAATATATATAGATGAAGAAATCAAACACATCATTAATAATTCCTTAAAAACATTGCAATACACCACACATCAAAAACATCAAATACCAAACACCTCTCTCATAGACAGACCTCTTCTCTTATCCACGCATTCCAATAACACATCCATCTGCAACACACTGTAAAACTAGGTATTGCAACGGTACACACACCATAAAACAATACCGTCCCGTCTGCCATCAAATTTACGTGAATTGAAAAAAAAAGATTGAGCGAACACAAAAGAGACATAAAAAACAATAGCTCTCTCAGTGCACTTTTTTCCCCACGTATTAGAACACGATCACGCTTTCAAGTTTGAACAGGCCCAAATCATCAAACACATTCATAACTAAGCTCGGCGAAGACTACTTGAAACAGCACTCATCACAGACTCTGACACCATTAGACAACGAAATGGTTTCTACAATCTATCCCCCTTAATAAGCAAAATTATATCCTGACCGAACACAAACTAAATCTAGATCATGGCTAACCCTTCTTCTTATCGTTCTCACTTGCACACAACCCCCCCCCCCGCATACACACTTACGTGCTGACTCCTTTCTCACGTGAATCACCCACTACGAATCAAAAACTATTTAACCACAAATAATAGCTTTACAAATAAACACAATTTACACAATTTACACATCTTTACAAATATTTAGATATTTAAAACTCTTTTTTTCTCTCAATTTACTCTCAAACCATCAACACATCCTGAACGTAACCACATTTTACTGATCACTCCCCCAAATTAAAATCATTTTTCTTTCTTCTCATGCTCACCTCCTCCTCGTTCCTAGCACATTTGTACACATTCTTTCAAACACACTTATATTCACACATTCCTGACATATAGCCACCTGGTCAATACTCCTCCCTCTCTCCCAGCCTAAATTTCACACCTGACCACAACAAAAATTTCACCTCCCCCTTTCACCTCTTTTGACTATTTTCTTCACACTCTTACCCACCTTCCCCCCATTTTCAAGTTATCTTCATTTCTTCAAATATTTTTCTTAAAACTAAACACACAGAATTTCCCCCCCTTCTCTCCTCTTTCCCCAGCCTCTCAAAATCCCTGCCACACCTCACCACGACAAAAATCTCAGCCCCTTTAGGTAAATTCACTAATATTTTCACCCCCCCCTATTTAAAACTGCTGCCTTATTCGCCACCACTGACTTGTCACAGCCTGAACTCTCCTCCAACGCTCACAGTAGCCAGCAGGTTAGTTTACATACAGCCTCAATTGTTTCACCAGCCGCTTGCGGAGCTCCGTCCAAGCTATATCCGGGTTCTCCCCGTACATCCCCCAATGAACTTTGAGACTAAAACCTTCAGCTCCATCAGTACCATCCATGGCCATCCCTACTACAGGCCAGGCCAACGCACATCTGACAGTTTAACTGGGGGCCAGTCAGTCAGTCACCAGATAAACTTTTAGCTGGTAGCGGTTCTTTTCACTGCTCCAAGGAAATTTCATTCCCAAAATAACTTTTAACTCATCAAATTTATTTCAGCTGAGGTTCTGTTATTTTATCATTATTTACATTTGGATTATAAGTTTGTGAGTATACTGTTAAAACTAAGAATTTAATTTTTAATGTTTTTAAACGTTTTATTTACATGTAAACAGCTTTGTTCATTAACGACAAAACTTTTTTTTTTAAGTTTAAAAAAATATTGTCTTTGAGAATTTGTCAATAAATCTTACTTTATTAATTTTAAATTTTTTCTATATTCTTAGGAAATATATTCCACATGTTTTAAACGTTTTATTTACATGTAAACAGCTTTTACTTTTTTTTTAGTTTAAAATAATTTGTTAAATATTTCTCAAAATGGTAAAAAAGTACTGTGTGACAGCCTGTCAAGGCAATTATAATGAGAAAAATAAGGTGTTTCGTCTCCCCAAAGATTAAGATGAGAGAGAAAGATGGTTAAAGGTAATACCAAGACCTAACACTCCTAACAACTCAGACACTGTTGTTTGTGAAAGGCATTTTCCACCTGGTATTTGTTATGGGAAAAGCACGACCCAAAGATCCTCCATCAATATTTAATAATTTGCCATCAAGTGTGATACCAAGTCCTTTACCAAAAGCAAGGACAACAAAAAAAAGTTCCGCTTCTGTGCGAAGTGTACAAAATGATGAGTTTGCCCATTTCTTAGATAAAGATAGAATTGCTAATTTTACAAATTTGTGTGCTGATATTGACCATCATGATTTTGTACCAGCAGTTACCTGCTACAAATCTAACAATCAACAGTTCATCCAGTCTTGTCATTTTTTTACTGGAAGTATTCCAATGTTTTTGATTAAAATCTTTGAAAATTTAACGTTTGAATGTTACCATGCAAGTATACTCACACACATTTCTTCCCTGTTGAAAAACAGAATAACTAAGTTTCAACATTGGTCTCAAATTGAGGAAGCAATTCGTTACCTTAGTAACTTGAAAATTGAACAAGTGAAACAGGTTTTGAGACAAAGTTATGTCACCACGAATAGTTGGCAAAAAAGTTTACGAGTCGGAAATACTTGTCCGAGCATTCGAATATTTTGCCACATCTCGGTCTCTTTATAACAAACTCCGAGATCATTACAAATTACCCAGCATGAAAACACTAGTGAATATGACCTCAAAAGTTTCGAAGGTAGATGATCTGAAGGTGATGTGTTTAGCAAACTGTCAGATAAACAGAAAAAATGTATCATCCTAGTTGATGAAGTTTATGTTAAAGTGAGTTTACAATACCAAGGGGGAACCATATTTGGTGGTGCCAAAGATTCTGAAGAGGCATTAGCAAAAACTGTATTGGGTATTATGATCAAATGTTTACATGGTGGACCAAAGTTTTTGATTAAGATGATCCCAGTTGCCAAACTAAATTCGGAATTTCAGAATGTTAGAAATGTTGTTGATTTAGTCGATCATTCTAAAGGTCATGTAATTGCAGTTATTTGTGACAATAATCGGACTAATCAAGCTTTATTCAAGAAATTGTATACTGTTGAAAATAAGCCTTGGGTTACTAAAAATGGTATATACTTGCTTTTCGATTATGTACATATATTTAAAAGTATTCGCAATAACTGGATAACTGAGGCCTGTTCAGAATTGCTGTTTTATTCTGATGGTAAAGAAATGACAGCAAAATGGGAAATAGTGAAACAACTTTTTGCGCATGAAAAAAATCAATTTGTTAAGTTATCAAAACTAACAGAAGTAGCGGTTCTTCCAAAACCAGTTGAGAGACAAAAAGTTTCCCACTTTTTGAAAGTGTTTTGTGATGAGACTGTAACTGCAATGAAAACTCATCCATTATTATAAGATGATGATACAAAAGAAACTGTTACTTTCATTGAAGAAGTTTTGAAATTTTGGAAAATAGTGAGTGTAAAAGATATGACAAATGATCCACTGAAAAGAGTATTATCAGATCGAAATGATGGAAATTTGACATTTCTTGCAAATTTTGGAAGTATGGCAAAACAAATGAGGGGAAAGCAAGGAAAGAGAATAAAATCCTTAACAAGAGACACTAGTATGGCTATCGAGCATACATGTAATGGTTTAATTGATGTTTGCAGACATTTACTTGACAGTGGGTTCAATTTTGTCATTCTTGGAGAATTTACCACTGACTATCTTGAAACTGAATTTTGTAAATTAAGACAAGGTTCTGGTGGTACTTATTTTATTACCGTACAAAATGTTATTCAGAAATTCCATATTCATAAAACAAAATTACTTCTTCGGTTGAAAGTTGATGTTAGAGAGTATAGCCATGATCCAGGCCATACTTGCTCAAAATGCGGATATCTGTTGGATGAATTGGCGTGCCAAACAGTTGATCACCTGCCAGACCTAGAAACTGGTATCCCCAAAGATATTAAAATGTCGCTTTTTTATATAGCAGGATATAATCACCCGAAAAGATTGTCTTACAGAGGAGGAAATATTCAATGATACTGCTTTTTATTATCATGAGTATGGAAGTTTATTGAAAGAAATAGATCGTGGTGATTTAAAAGTTCCACTGGATACCACTGTTCAGTGGGTGTTTTTCTGTTTCATAATGTTCAATGCTGTCAAATCAAAGGTTTGCAGAAATTCTTTAACAAAAATTTTCATGTTGGTGTCTGAAATGTATCATTTCAATACAGAGAGAGTGCATGGAATTATATTATCAAATATATTTTTCAAGAATTATTGTTTGTTTCAGTCTCCCAAGTCAAGTAAAGAACCAGCACTAAAGGTTTTGAAATTATCTTGAAATTTTAGCAGTCTGATCAATTATAAATAATTATTGATCTGTAAGAACAGAGGAACTAATTATTTCTTAAAGAGCCTGGTGTAAAATACATGTTGAAGTCAAAATAGTTTTCTTATTGAATTAATCTGTTTGTTTATTTTGCAGTATGGTATAAGTATGGATTTTGAAGCTTTTATTTCTAAATTTTCATCAGTAAAAATGTTTGTTGTTTTGCTTTATGATCAGTGAAAAATAATTGATCATTAGAAACAAAGGACTCGTTGATTCTGTGATATGGTGCGAATATATATGTCAAAGCTTTTTTTCTGATTTATTGTAAAAGGTAAACTCACTTTCTTTTTAAATACAGGAGTTTGTTGTTTGTGCTTTATAATCAGTTAGAAAAGGTAATTGATCATTAGAAACACAGGACTCACTGTTTCTGCAATACCATTGTGTACAAACTTTTTGAAGAATAAAATGATTTTTTCAGTTTTTGAGTTTTTCTTTTATGGTGGAGCATGGGGATCCGGGGAGTGCTTTTTCTCTTTTCTATACCGCAAAAAGAAAGAACACTCTTTGGGGTGGATTCTTGATGATAACAACATTAGTGAGACATTAAAATAAGAAGTTTTAATTACTACTTTCAGATTTTGAGGTGAAGAACTTTCCTTAGAAATTTTTGTAAGTAGTGTCCTCCTTGTTTTGCCACAACATTCTGGTTATCGTAACTCATTGCTGTGAACCCTGTCCATTTTATAGGATAACCTATAGATTTTTAATTAAACCTTCTATTTAATCTATGGACATTGTATCATCACATTTCATCTTCCATTTCAGTGAATTTGTTTGCTTAATCGACTACGAGACCTCACTAGAGATTTAGATGCTGAAATTTTAGTTTGAACTTTATTTTTGGATTATTTTATGATATGAAATGAAGACTATAGCCAAACTGTTGTGTTTGAAACAATCAAAATGAGGACAGTTTAAGTTTTGGGTTAGTAAAATACACAAACTGTTTCTCTGCTTGATATCATCAACTGGTGCGGATCCTTTTTTTTCTTTTTAACCACAATATTACAAGTAATGATCTTTTGACATAAGTACAAATTCTCTAAAAAAATCTAACATTGAAATAAAAATTATTCATTGAAATATGTATTTGCCTTTGTTTATTCAAAATTACCTGTCTCTTCATTTATAGGAATTTGTCAATAATTGTAAAATTTATCAATTAGCTCATTGTGGTTCTTATTATTTGGTATGTAAAACACATAAAAACATCAAACTAATCTCACAGAGGAATTTTACCTTTGTTTGCAACTTCTATATCGAATATTTAAGAAAATTCACATGGCCCCCAGTAAAAGACCCCAGTTGCACGATTGTCTGGCCTGTAGTAGGGATGGCCATGGTACCATCCCATGATCTGCCAAACCGTAGACCACCCTCTTTATTTGGATTACCGCCAGCCAAACTTGTAGTCCGGCAGCATCTCATTTATACAGGGTTATTATCCGTATTCCCCATATGGGCCTATTTTCCTTACTACACTCAAAGGGCTATTTTCTGCTCCCCTCCGTGGCTAAACTTTCAGCCACTGACAGAGCACAGAACTGAGCAAAACAAAATGACAAGAGAACCAAAAACTGTGGTCCGCTCATTCTCAGAGTTCTTATCTTTCTTCTCTTTTTTTAACGGGTTCGGTTAACTCTCGGTGTATTTCTTTTTAAATCGTTGTTTCCCGATCGAGTTGTGCTACTAAAATTTAGCATCATTGTCACAGAACCAGAATGAAACCCACAGCAGAACAGGAAAATAGTAAAAATTAAGTCTTCAACAGCCCGTTATCGGCATAATCATGCATTTAATCGTTACTTGTCACTTTCCCTTTCCTTCTTTTTCTAGCTTGATAACTTAATGTTTCTTGTAGAGGATCTGGCCGATTTTGTAAAGATGTTTAAACTAAGTGTGTGTTATGGTTATGAATATGTGTGGGTGGTGATGTGTACATAAGATGTACATAGGTATGTACATAAGATGTGTACATATTTATGCTTGCCTATGTACGCGTGTGAGTAAAATTGTGTCAGATTTCATTTAGGCTTGCTCTTCTCTTGAAATTACATTTATCGCTAGCCGGGAAGTGTCATAATGCAATTAGAATTAATTAACACTTAGGTACGTCCCGATTGATTTGAAAAACAAGGCCCCTCCTCCTCACTCCCCTTCGGTGTCTGTAGTAAATTATGTAATTCCCCCTCCCTAGCTAAACGTAACGATTAGATAGTCGCCAATTTTCCCCTCTCTCAAAATATGTAATCGGATGGGTTGTTACCATCTCTCTCTCAAATTGTATTTGAATTGTCGTGTGTAAATTTAATTATTTCCTCAAAAATGTAATTGTCTGGATTAGATGCTTGAAAAACCCACTATCTTTAAATAAATTATTGCATCGATATATATATATATATATATATATATATATATATATATATATATAAAAGATATGGTGGTCTCCCATTAGAAAGTATTGAATATTTAAATGTAAGAAAGTTGTTTGAAGCCTAAGAATGCATTTTTTTAAAAATAAATAGTAATTTATTTAAAAGTAGTCCCAAATTTTCGACGTAATACGTTCTCGTCAGGGGTAAAAGACATTTTTTTTTTTCATAGCGACATGTTTATCGCTAGTAGAAGGTAGAATCCGTAAGATGTTGATTCGGTAATAGTTCAAATGTCGAAGTCTTTTAGGGAAAGATGCGCGGAAACGCATTAAAGATAAGATATGGTGGTCTCCCATTAGATGTAAGAAAGTAAGGACGTATTACGTCGAAAATTTCGGACTACTTTTTAAATAAATTATAATTTTTTTTTTTAAATCAAACAACTTTCTTACATTTAAATATTCAATGCTTTCTAATGGGAGACCAACATATCTTATCTTTAATGCGTGTCCGCGCATCTTTCCCTAAAAGACTTCGACATACGGATTCTACCTTCTACTAGCGATAAACATGTCGCTATGAAAAAAAGTATGTCTAGTACCCCTGACGAGGACGTCGAAAATTTGGGACTCATTTTAAATAAATTACTATTTATTTAAAAAAAAAAATGCATTCTTAGGCTTCAAACAACTTTCTTATATATATATATATATATATATATATATATATATATATATATATATATATATATGTAAATTGAAAAAAAGGAAAGTCAACACCTATGGGATTTATTTATTTATTTATCAACGTTTCGTCTTTATTGAAAGACTTCCTCAGGATAAAGAATATATATATATATATATATATATATATATATATATATATATATATATATATATATATATGAGAGAGAGAGAGAGAGAGAGAGAGATGAAATATGATAATAAACTTTGAAAATGTTTACACTTTTTGGTCCTTATTTTGTTTTATTTTGTTTCATTTTATGTAAAATTTTCAAATATATGAAGCTCGTGTTCTGAACTCATCTTTCATCCCTAGAATTGATTGCTCTATTCAATATATTGAGCTTTATATTATCACGATAGATTATCATTAAACGTTAATTAAATTATCTTTAATTTAATTCAACATTTAAATATTTTATTTCATTATTTTTATTGTTATTTTTTCACATATTCTAAAAAACATAACATTTCTGTGAGATGTATTTTTTACGGTCCGTTTCATTTGTCGTGAGCCAAACAACATTTTTATGTCTCTGCAACTAAAAAATCATCAGAAAAATTCACAAAGAGTAAATGAATATATATATATATATATATATATATATATATATATATATATATATATATATATAGGTGTGTGTGTGTGTGGTGTGTCAGTTTACTTTCAAAGATCGTCGCCCTGTCAAGAGAGCTACATCAAATATTGAAAAGCTGTATTTTCCGGAATATTTTATTTAGCGAGATAGCTGAAAGTAACATTTTTTGTTTAGTTTTCTGCATTATTTTCGTCTTAATTCGTTCCTTATTTAGACATGAAAAAGGACGAAATAAGTTTGATTGTTGCCGAGTTTGTTTTGTTTTTTGTTTTTTGTTTTTTGTTTTTTATTTAAAGACGGGCTAGGAATGTCACATCTACCAACACAAAGAAGAACATTTTTAATTTTTCGTAAAACGGTCGGATGTTTTTAGTGCAGGTAAAGGCGTCTGTGTTTTCAATCAAAATCTGCGGCTTATTATATTTTTTCATTTTACGTACAAAGATTTGTATGGTTGTGTGGTCTGTACAACACAATAGGTTGCACTGAAGCTGAATTAATCTTAATCTTTTCAGCTGTCGGACATCACTCTGAAATTTCTCGCTTTCTCGCTATTGCAGAACTTGCTTTTCTCTAAGTTTAAACCATAGCTCTGTCAAACATTTTCCACAAGGAGAAAAAGTGTTCTTCCAAGTATATGTTAAATAATATTACGATGTCGTCAATATAAACATCGATGCCTGGTAAATCTTTTATGCATCTGGTGGGGCATAAAGCGAATAGATGCAAAGCTTTCTCTAAGAGTTGAATTTCTTCGTGATGCACACACCACAAAAGGACAAAATAGGTTTTTTGCTTTCACCCGCCACGCGAAAGTTAGCAATGTAAAAACATGTGCCCTTTTCTATATAATATCTTTAATGTTCAATGGTCCATACAGAGGAGTAGAACCTTTTCGCAAAAATATCTTTCTTTGAGCTCAGCATCAGCATTTCAAGATATAGAACTTTTTAAGAACAGCAATTAAATTGCCGAATATTGACGTACAGAAATGTTATAAAACTGTCCGCCCGCTCTCTGTATAGCGGGTAACTGACCGTTCATGTTTTGTTTATATGTTATTTGTTTGAAACCTGTTTTCATATTGTATATAATATTTTATTGTTCGTTTGTAAAAATGATATCTTTTTGTTAGGGGCTGTTTCGAAAACTGTTCTATCGGTTGTATCTTGTTACAAGGGCATGTTATAATGTTTCTGGCCCGCGTATGGAATGATATACAACTCTCTTATTCTTTTTCTCTAGAATGAGACAATTCTAGTAATTAATTCCTTTTATTATTATCCTTTTATTTGCTCGTTTCAGGTTCGTCGGTTTTATTCGGCCAAAGAGCAAATATCGATACTATTGACGTAGAAGGCATCGTAGAATTTCAAACACAAATTTCAGCCATTCAAAATCGAATAAAACGTCATGAATTGCCGGGTTAGGGTTAAAATGTGTAAAATGTGGAATTCGTTTTATTTATTTTAGCAAAATTTGGAATACAATTGAGCCCAGGCAATGAGGTTACTTTTGCCCCGTAGTCATAAAATTCGAAGAACAACTCAAAGCATTCTGAACAAAAAAATGTACTCAACCACCGTCCACGAAGATGACCGGAAAGATAAAAAAAATCAGAGAACGCACAAGAAAAAGATTCGAAAAGATGTTCATTCAAATTGGCAAATGAGTAACAAATGAGTACAGACGAAAGTGCGTTCTCTCACTTGGCGATTCTCGTTCGATTTTTCGTCTTGCAATTTTCAACTACAACTCGGATAATGAGGTTGCTTTTTTGCCTCGTATATCAGACGTTATGGAGACATATCATACATACTGTAAAAAATTGGACTGAAATTTGTAACTTACATTTTACTTCAAAAATTTGTTGTTGACAAAATTATTTAGTCCAAAACATTTATCTTTCACAAATGATAATGAGGACTATACAACTTTTGAAAGCATAGTAAATAACCACTGTGATGACTTCAGGTTATCGGAATTAAGTGCTAATCACTTTAAATTGCTCATTTTTGCACAAGGATTAGTGTCGAACATAGAATTTTAAATTAAAAGGAGGGCCTTTAGCAAACTGGAAAATAAGCCAGATCTTACACTCCAGCTAATAGCTTGGGACTGCCAACAGTTAATTAACATGCGTCAGGATTCGGATGGTACCGTTAGCATTGTCTGTCGTAAATGACCCACTTTTGTACGTTCAATTTTACCTAAGTTAAAACTCAAATCGTGTTAACATCAAAATCATCATATTTGTAAGTATGGAGTTGAATGAGAAGCTAAAATATAAAGGTTTTCATACGTTAGGAGGATTAAAAAATGTGACCTATGAATTGAGGAACCAGCAGCTGATTTTTTCGATTTAGAGTAAGTTACGCTGATGTGCCACTCTCTATAAAACAAATCAGCAGCCGACAGATATAACAGATTGCTTATAGAACAATGTAATCTCTATCCCCGCCCTCTTCAAGAGGAATCAAGAATATATCTGCGTTGTGTTCGTGTTCAAAACACTTTTATGTCTTCGAGTTAAGATTAAAGGTGTGTATCTGTTGTGTCCTTATTCGATAAAACAGATTTCCTTCTAGAAAGAGACAATTTTAATTTTTGTCCCAAACCAGTATGCCAGTTTTGGGGAGCTGGATTTCTCCCACATAAAAAGCTGATCTTGTGGTTATACCTGCCCTTGTGGACAGACAAGTAAAAAAGGCAGACTGGCTATAGAGAAGCGTACTGGAACTTGAAAATGAGATGAAGACTGATGTTTTGTTATGAAAACTTCACATTTTGATTTTTGATTTTAGTAATTTTAGGTAAGATCTGTTATGGGAGATCAAATCCAATTAAAAGTTAATAACGCAATTTAAAACTAAAATAAATCATATGTTAAAGTAGATATAAAACATTGGTATTCCTTTTCAAGTGCGGGGGGCACGATGGAAATATGATTACTCAAAAAACTAAGTAGGATGTAATTTATTATTATACTAAATGTGATTTATTTATCTGTAGTAAGTCATGAGAAGGATCTATTTCCGAATGCAGAGAACCGATATTTTTACAAAGCAGATTTGTACGTAATGTACACTGGGCAACGTCTGGTAAGAAAAGCTTGTATATTATAAGAAATAATGTGTTGAGTAGCGTTGGAGCTATGGTGGGTGTATTTGATCTTGCATCAATTTGTTAAATAGATCGTTGCCATAGAAAGAAGAAAGCAACAGTTTATTTCCTTAGATGATGCGCTTCTTGCACAGCGTATATCTTCACGTTTGACCTGAGATGACCTTATAAGGGTTGAAAGGTCGCTAAAACCAACAAACAAACATATCTTCACGAAGTACTTGAACAGAGTTTTCTGAATTGGACAGTCATGTTAGGAAAGGCGTAGCAAGTTTTAGTGATGTCAGATTTGCTGCAATGCAAAAACTCTTTTTTAGAAGCCGGTAGAAATTAATTGACACTTGGCTCCCCGGATATGCAAACAACACGAGCACCAGGTGAACACTGGCAGGGCGTAATATAAGTTTTAAAGGTTCACAGAACTTTCTACTTTAAGTATCGAACTCTGAACATATTTAAATGTAAAATTATACAAGTGTAGATATATTCATTAATCTTCGAACTGATATCATTTCATGTTTCTGGTTTGGTCTGTTTGATTAAAATGTTTGGATCAAAACTAATCTACCAAATAAACTCAACACAAACTAATTTCTTTGTATGACTCATGAAATATTTGCTTACATAGAATTTAGTCAGGTAAGTCGTGGTAAAACATTAGGAAAATAAGCACAGCTGAATAAATCATCTGTATTTCTTTTGAAAAACAATACTCAT
The DNA here is from genome assembly GCA_963556195.1 of Sepiola atlantica. Taxonomy (NCBI): domain Eukaryota; kingdom Metazoa; phylum Mollusca; class Cephalopoda; order Sepiida; family Sepiolidae; genus Sepiola; species Sepiola atlantica. The sequence continues at coordinate 173,730,787 of OY744524.1, read as the reverse complement.
TTTTTTCTTGTGGTATTGTTTTCCAATACTTTGACTGTTCAGAACATATTGTTTATATGGAAATGCTACTTTTGACTCTACAGCTGGTTTTCTGTTAAGTATCTCGTTTTGCCCCAGGTTCATCGTTGAAACTTATGAGAATTCGGTGGAAGAACTGGTAAAAATACTAAAGACTCAACGTTGTCTGGCGACACGTCAGTTTACGGATTATTTCATATGTTGGGGATCTTTGAATCTCAGCATTTTAATTTAAAGACAACGTCGCTAAGATCGATCGTCGTTGTGTTCCTGTGCCAAACTTGCCATATCAAACTGACACGAGAGAACTCAATGGACTTTTCAGTGTCAAAATTACACTGTGTATGTGAAAGCTTTCCCGTATATAGCATGTGCATATGTAATCACGGACAACGCCGAGTAGCCCTGCTAGTTACATCGGCTCTATGTCTGTAAAATCTGATCATAAAATGCCACCAGTCGGGATTGACTTTCTTCCCACTAATCGAGTACAAAAATAACATATTGCCCTCGCCGTAGCAATATTCCACTTCCTTTCTTCGAAGGAGGAGTTAATGCCTGGGAATTACAACCGAACCACAACCCACAGCTCACTCCGACAAAGAAGGAAGGGGTTGATGGTTTTAGTCAAGTCGAACCTCCTCGACTGGTGTGACAACTAGGGAAAATCCAATTATCCGATATAAACTTAACGATTTTTGCGTTACAGCGTGTTGAAAATCTGTCTTTCTTTTTCTCGTGACATACGACTTACTTGAGCACCGTCTGACAGCTTGTAACCTACCGTGCACAAAGTAGGCATCATGATCTTAATGGTCGTGGGAATCGACAACCAGACGCGAAGACAGACCTTGTGATAGTCAAAGACTCACGCAATTGCATCAAACTAGAGCTACATTTAAAGAAATTGGTCTTTTACAATAGTTTCCTTCTATTCAATGGGAATAACGTATATTTAATGTCCCAAAATCTGTTGTCAGGGAAACGGCTGATGTGATTGATACGTGTGCAGAATAAGTCCAAATCCAATACCTGGCATAAATAGCTTCTTATTCACTCATATGGTATTACTGGACGAATAAAAAAAACATCTAGGTTGTCCCAGATGGACGTTAATCCAGGCAACATGACATAAATGCTGGGGTACCTCTACTGTTACCGATTTTCATAAACGACTTCCTTGATGATATTGAGTCTAAGATGGCGATATTTGCTGACGACACTACGCTCCACTCCTCTTCATAATGGCTGAATCCTTAGAAAGTGACCTACAGTCTGTAGTGGAAATTGGATCATAAATGTATGGTAACATTTAATGCTGCACAGACAAAGCTCCTTTCCTTCAACAACTACAGGAAACCTATTCAACCACCGATTGACATGGAAAATGACACCCTAAATGTCCAACGTCCAAACTCCTCGGCCTAACAAGTAACATGAATTGGAACAAATACATTGAAGACACTGCTGCAAAGAAGGTGGGCCCCCTCTACCGTGCCATTAAACTTTTCACACCTGACATTATTCTATATCTCTACAAAGCCACCATCCACCCATGCATGGAATATTGTTGCCACATCTGGGATGGTACATCATCCACTGGTCTTTCCCTCTTAGACAAGGTTAAAAAAAGAGTCGCTAACTTAATAGGCCTCTCAATATT